>CM059188.1:39182570-39477981 GCA_030323885.1 Branchipolynoe longqiensis
TTTGTTGACCGAAAAGGACGGTCCTAACATGGCTCAGTTTAGGATGTTAGGACCGTCCCAATCGGGAGACTGACTGGAAAATGCTACCATATGCACATAAATATGAATACCAATGAATGTACACATGGGTGCACACTTTTATATGCTGCTTACCGCATGCCGCACGCCGCATGCCGTGTGTAAGGAATCTTCCCATTCGCATACCGCATGCCGCTTGCCGCATGCCGCATGCCGCTTACCGTGTGTAAGGAATCCTAGCTTTACCCGATATCACACTCAGTCATATCATCCTGACACTGAGCCAACCAGTCCTTGTCCTATCCTATTAGTATTAATGCCAAGCACCAAACTAGGTAGCGACAAGTATAAATTTGATAAGTAATTGGTTTGAATCGGCTGGGATTGGAACTCCCGAACTTCCGCATGGGAAGCATGCGCTCTACCTATTTGGTCACCGCTCTATACTACAGTATAACCCCATTAAACCAAACTTGAAGGGACCCTAGAAATTTGTTTGGATTAACCGATCGTTGGTTTAACTGAGCTTTGGCTTCGACTTTGACGTTTTGAAAAACGTGGGTGCATTATGAATGTAATAACTAATATACAATGTATGTGGACACTTTGATTATTGTTTTTTTTACGTATATACAGTACAACCCCATTAAACCAAGCTCGGTTAAACCAAACGATCGGTTAATCCAAACTTTTTTCAATGGCCCGGCAAAATACTACCATTTATCATATAAAAAAAGTCTCAAATGACCTTATAACCACATGAAAGCATGGTTTAACCGTACCGGAAGTTGCATGGGGCTGTACAATTTTGCTTGGATTAACCGATAATTTTGATTCACCCACTTTGGTTTAACCAACTTTTTTATATGATTAATGGTAGTATTTTGCCGGGCTGCCGGAAAAAAAAGGTTTGGATTAACCGATCGTTTGGTTTAACCGAGCTTGGTTTAACGGGGTTGTACTGTATATGATGCCCTCTCACTATCCCTTCTCCCGTTCCCTAATACGATATAATGTAGACCCCCCCCCCCACACACACACACACACACTTTCTCTCCCCTCTCTCCTAATACCCTATGATGTACAGTCCCGATACACACACAATCACACACACTAACACACTCTTACTAACACTTACACACTCACACACAAACGTGCACACACTCACACACACACACTCACATACACTCCCACACTCACACACACTCACACACTCATACACACTCACACACACTTACACACACACTCACACAGACACACACACTCACACACATACACTCACACACTCACGTACACTCACATACACTCACACACACACACTCAATCACCCACACACACTCACACAGACACACACTCACACACACACACTCACAGACATACACTCACACACTCCTACACAAATGCACTCACACTCACACACACTCATGTACACTCACACTCTCACACTCACACACACTCACACATACACTCACACACATACACTCACACACACTCACATGCACTCACACGCACATACTCACACACACAATTTCTCTCCCCTCTCTCCTAATAACCTGATGTTCAGTCCCGACACACACACTCACACACTTACACACACTCACACACTCACACACACTTACACACACTCACATACACTCACACACACTCCCCCCCCCCACCCCCCAGAGCAGTGATTACCCCTGCTGTGATTTGTAAGCGGTCGTAAACCAGTGTCCACTCATTATGCCAACCGGGGCTGGCAAACCACAGCGTCTCCTACACGGTCGCCGACAGAGGGCGCTACTGATGAAGCGACGGTGGCGGTCCCCTGGTGGCGCGTCACGGAACTAATGCTCCCCTTAAAGTTGGATGGTCCGATGGTTTGGCGTTTTGGTCATTTTTCTGAGATAAATATATTAAATTGATCGTTATAATCTACCTTATTTCAGGTTAAAGTAACTTTGATTTTAAATGGATAAGTTTTCAGATATTTGAAATTCAAACAGGCAAACTTAGTTTTGGCAAGCACGCCAAAACTCTGATATCATAGGCTTCACCAGTAACAGGTTCTATCAAATTGTCTCAGTGGTCCCTTCTATGTGGCAATAAATGCTTAATATGTACATCAATATCTAAGTTAGACATAAAGAGTCAAATCTTTATAATTATTTTGGTTTTGAAAATTTGATGCTTCATCGGACTATGCAGCTTTAACTAATAATCTCTCATCCGTCAGCTGCAATAGAACTGACAGTCATCATTGCATTTGTTCTCATATTTAGTAAATGATCATGAATTCATGTCTGATGTTGTCTGTGGTGTATTATATCTGGAGGTTAGTTTGACATTTGTACCAAATGGCTTCACCATTTTTTGTTGCGGCTTAATCACTGGTTCAATAAGATTTCATTGGGTGTCGTCAACTGATGGAAAGACTTGTCAATCAAGTATAGTGCCACATTTGAACACCAGGGGTGAAATTGACACATGTTGTGCTACCAGCCTTACAAAGTTGTATCTTGGAATTCATTCAGACAATATTCTGAACAGGGATGAAGGATCTCCTCGTTTTCGCGCAATCCCGCAATTTATTTTTATATTCCCAGATTAATGTCCGTTCTTATATGACCTTAGATGTTGCTATAACATAAAACCCATACAATGAGTTTGGCATGGGCGATAATAGTATAATACAGTCATAATAAGGACAATTCCTTGTCAGTGCTAATCCTATGGGGGAATATCCTTGTTTTCACTGCAAATTCGCCGTTAGTTCTGCCAGTACCCGCTAGGTGCCGGAGTGAGGTACCTAACCATTAGTCTATCTAGGTTCCCTGATGCACTCACCCTAGCAACACTTACCTGTGTATGCGGCGTTCAACTACAGTTTTAGGTGTTTTCTTTATGCACACTATGTGAAATTAGGGGTGAATTTAATTGTTCTTTCGTCCTTATATGACCTTTGTTGTTATCAGGACGAATAACCCCAACACACACTAAACCTATTATGGCTAACCCACTAACACATTGACAGCCTTCATAATCTACTAATATGCCCTATCTAAGTACCCACTGATTTAACCTATTTACAATGTAATTAAACGGCCGGAATACCAGTGGCTCGGAGCTGAAAAAAATGTCGATTCTGATGAATAAACTGTTTTAACAACAACAATAACAACAACAATAACAACAGCAACAACAAAAATTCCTTTTTGTATAGATGGAAAAGGGATTTTACCAACCGTACACTCACACAAAAATACAGTTTTAAAAAAGAATGTATATCCATTTTTTTTAAACCTTTACCTTGTACCACAGCTACAACAGATCACAGTAAATATGAATTAGGCTCGTTTCCTATGTGAAAAAGCTTAATGTAAAGTTATATTATATTAGTAAAACTTCTTCAAACTTGTCCTATGCATATACTACACTATAGGTCACATGAAATATGATATGTGATATGAACAACAAATTAATTTAAAGCAAAAAGGTTAAAAAAGACAATTTTAAAAAAAGTGGTTGCATATCTGGCGTGTCCGCAGTAGCCGTGCACCGGGCATGCAGGTTGACAGTAGCTGGGAGATGGCGGGTTTGGTGCGGCGGGTGATTGAGAGCTCTGCGGTGGTCGTTGCATTTGTCATCATACTCCGGCCAGAAGGAGCTGGGGGTGGAGCTGGGTGCGGAGGATGTGGGGTTGGGGTGGGCGTGGCGGAAGAGGTGGGGGTGGGGTGGGGCGTGGCGGAAGAGGTGGGGGTGGGGTGGGCGTGGCGGAAGAGGTGGGGGTGGGGCGTGGATGGAGGTGGGGCAGGGGTGGATGTGGGGGTGGGGTGGGCGGTGGCGATGGAGGTAGGGGTGGGCGTGGAGGTGGGGGCGAGGGGTGGGGTGGAGGTGGGCGGGAATGGAGGTGGGTAGGGGTAGAAGTAGGGTGGGGTGGGGTGAAGGTGAAGTGGGGGTGGGGTGGAGTGGGGGGGGTGAGAAGTGAGAGAGCATATATCATCATTGGAGAGTGACGGTCATACCCCTGTCACACTACGACGTAACGAGCCAACGTGAGCCTAACGTGGGCATTTTTCGTCATGACGTTGGGTTACGTCATGATGACGTCAGAATGACGTTAGAATGACGTCGAGCTACGTCACATTACGTCGTGTTACGTCGAGTTGCGTCAAGGTTTTGGACATGTTCAAAACTTTCGACGTATCTCGACGTGAAGCCGTTACGTCGGGATGACGTGACAATGACGTTAGGTAGACGTTTCCCGATCGTTATAGCAGCGTAAATGACGTTAGAGTCACGTTATGTCACGTCAGACCGACGGCCGGGGTTGGAGCAACGTGTGAGCAGCGTTTTGCACGTTACGGTCACGTTACGGTCACGTTACGGTCACGTTACGGTCACGTTACGGTCATTGTTACGGTCACGTTACGGTCACGTTACGGTCACGTTACGGTCACGTTACGGTCACGTTACGGTGACGTTACGGTCACGTTACGTCCACGTCGCACCCGTTACGGCGACGTTACGCTCACGTTACACTAACGCCCGGTCACGTCGCCAATTACCCCTCCCCCTTAACGTTGTCACGTTACAGCTAAGGTCACGACGTACACCGACGTTACTTTCACGTTACGCTCACGTCCACAATTTGCATATTACGCCCATAACGTCGACGTAATATCATTATTTTCACGTTGTGGTTACGCTGACGTAGTCACGTCGTAGTGTGACAGGGCCATCTCAGGACGGGGATACGTCTCCCCGTTGCATATGTTATGTATATATATATACGAATAATAAATAATAGGGCGTATCAATATTTGAATAATATATAATAGGGCATATATATACGAATAATAAATAATAGAGCATATATATGTATATATACATACAAATAATAAATAATAGAGCATGTAATGTCTATATATTCGAAGAATAAATAATAGGGCACATAGTTTCGAAAGTGAGAAGAGTGACAGTTGGTTCACGGTATAGGAGGCGGGGAGGAGAGAATGGAAGGTAGGATGCTTGGAGAGAAACATTTAAGGGGCTGCCATTATTTATATCCACATAATATATTATATAGTACATATATATGTGTGTATCTCTATATATGTAGAGAGATATTCACAAAATATATGCTCTATTATTTATTTTTCGAATATATATACATATATATATATATATATATAGAGAGAGAGAGAGAGAGGGGCAGAGAGTGAGACAGAGAAGAAGATGTTTGTTTGTTTGTTGTTGTTTTACGTCCTATCAACATCTAAGGTCATATCAGGACGGGGAAGAAGAGATAGACATATGAAGAAAGATAAAATAAGGACAAAGCTAGACTAATTTGGACTATGACAAGTTAGCATCAATTTCATGGCTATTTCAGGAAAGATGACAAGAAAGATTAGCTACATCCATCCACCCATTCATGCTAATTATGTTATATATGTGGTATATCATGTATATGTGTATATTAATGCCTACAATCACACACACACATACATACATGCATACATACATACATACATACATACATACATACATACATACATACATACATACGTACGTACGTACGTACTTACTTACTTACGTGTGTACGTACGTGCGTGAGTGTGTACGTACATACATACATACATACATACATACATACATACATACATACATACATACGTACGTACGTACGTACTTACTTACTTACTTACTTACGTGTGTACGTACGTGCGTGAGTGTGTACGTACATACATACATACATACATACATACATACATACATACATACATACATACATACGTACATACTTACTTACTTACGTGTGTACGTACGTGCGTGAGTGTGTACGTACGTACATACATACATACATACATACATACATACATACATACATACATACATACGTACTTACTTACTTACTTACGTGTGTACGTACGTGCGTGAGTGTGTACGTACGTACATACATACATACATACATACATACATACATACATACATACATACATACATACATACATACATACACACACACATTCATACTAACTATTATAAACAGGGATGAAAGATCTCCGCGATTTCGCGGTTATCCGGGATTTTTCAATCCCGCAGCACCATTAGCCTATGCTAATAATAATATGTGGTGCAGACCCTGCAGCACTATCAGCGTCTACTGCTAATAAATGCTCCAAACGCCGCAGCACTATCAGCATATACTACTAATACATGCTTCAAATGGCGCAACACTATCAGTATCAGCATATACCAATATATATGAAACCTGACTTCCGGAAATTACCTATGGGAGAATATCCGCATTTCCGCTTTTTTCCCCGGAGACCACTTTCATGGCTGTATATATATGTATATATATTATGTATGTACATATAGTTAGTGTGGATATATGTGTGGGTGTATGTCTAACTAATAATTCTTGTGACAGCTTTCCTGAAATAGCCAGGAAATTGCAGCTCACTTGTCGTAGTCTAAATTAGTCTATATTTGTTCTTATTTTCTCCTTCTCCCTCTGACTACCTCGTCCTCCCCCCATTTCTCGCGCACTCTCTCTCACTCTCTGCCACTCCCACTCTCTCTCTGCCTCTGTCTCTGTCTCTCTCAGTCTCTCTCTCAGTATCTTTCTCTCTCTCTCTCTCTCCCTCACTGCCTGTGTTCTCTCTATATATATCATATGCTGTATTATTTAATATGCGAATATAAATAGCCTATATATCTCCATGATATGTCTATTAGCATGTGTGCCATACACCACTCTTTATTTGCTGCCGGGTAACCAGTGTCACCGCAGCAAACCGCGGCACTACCGCCACCTACGGCGGCTGTCGACACTCCCCACTCCTGTACTTGTTCCGTATCCCCGTACAATATATAGAACTCGATCGAGGGGGGGGGGGGGGGGGGGAGAAATATATATGGGTATATATATTTATATGAGATGCGCATTATATATATATATATTTATTATATATTTTATATTATTTTATATTTTATATGAGACACGCATTATATATAATATATGATATTATGCGAGCCTCAGGCGGAACCAAAGTATGTGGGCCAAGTTAGCAATTTAAACTCAATTGATAAGGTGTTAACAGTTGCGAGTGCTTTGAATACGCAGATAGGGTCTCAAATGAGTGGATATTGTTGAAGCAGGTGAGACTAAACGCAAAAGCCAAGTTAACAAAATAAGGCAGGATTGGATTAATAACGATAATGGTAGTAAGGACGACAGTTTTTACGTTGAGACTTTGAAAGGAGAAGACTACTGTTGGGATTTCCATATTAGAGAAAACCAGCAGAGTGATCTAACAATACTTAGAGTTACAAGTGATTGTGTTAATGGTACATGCAATTGTGTTCATAAAATAGCCGGTAACCGAATGCAGTTACTACCTTGTCGGTTTATAAGTGAGTTGTTCCTTCGGGGAGATTCCGACCCAGATTGGGTGTATATCTTGTGGGGCGTAGTTTTTGGCTTCCACGTCACTAATAGTGACTGTACGACAGAGTATGATACTGCGTCTAAGAAAATTCGCACTAAATTGTATAGGGACATTATAACCCAAAAACTCTTGTCGGAATTGAACCAGAATATGATCACTCGGAGCAGTCGCACCCCCCAGTGCGTTCATAATATTTTCTGTATCCCTAAGGAAGGGGGGGGAAGAGGGATAGTAGACTGCAGTAGGCCGAGAGAAAAAGCAGTAAATAAATACACAGATAAAGTTGCTTTAAAATTTAGTTATAAAAGTATTGACGATGTAGTAGAGCACATGAATTATGGAGACTATTTTTCTACAGTAGATCTAAAAGATGCATATCGAGCTGTTCCAATACACCCGACTGATAGGCCGAGGCAAGGTTTAGTGTGGGACTTTGAAGACGGAGAGGGGGATGGACCAGTTTACATGCTAGATAACAGACTCTGCATGGGACTTTCTTCAAGCCCTTTTGTCTTCTCGAAGTTGTCGGATTTCATAGTGAGGTGTGCAAATAGGGAGGGATTAGACAGAGTAATAAATTATCTAGATGATTTCTGTGTAGTATCCCCATCTTTTGAAAGCGCTGCAGAACAGCAGAATAAGTTAATTGCTATCCTGCGCCGACTAGGATTTCACATAAGCTTTAATAAGCTAACTAGTCCCAACACTAAAATAAAATTCCTCGGGATATTAATCGACTCGATACAGCTGGAGCTAACTCTTCCCGCTGAAAAACTGGGAAAGCTAAGAAATAACTTGCTGGAGTTTAGAGGGAAGCAGAAAGCAACGAGGAAGGAATTGGAGAAGTTGGGCGGACTGTTAGCCCACTGCGCCAAAGTAGTGCGTGGTGGGCAAACATTTTCACGGAGAGTCTACGACATGATGGGATCAGTGTCTCGGCCATACTATAAAGTTAGATTAAATGCTGGCTTTAGGGAGGACATCCAGTGGTGGATCCAATTTGCACACAAATTTAATGGTAAAGCATTAATGCTCGGCAAATTTGCGGCAGTAAAATCTACTTATAGCGATGCTAGTAAGTGGGGGTACGGGGCTTTGCATAGGAATGACTGGCTGGTGGGTTGTTTCAACAAGCAGATGGAGAAGAGCCTTCATTCAGTGGTGGGTCACCACTATGACCAGCCCGACGATAACTTGAGGTCGGCTCACATTAATGCTCAAGAGATGGGTGCGATTTATGCTGCTGTAAAAAGGTGGGGTCCTACTTGGCAAGGTTCATCCATAGTAATGGTTACGGACAGTACAACTGTAGAATCGGCATTAGCCACGGGCAGGTCGAAATGTAAATTGGTTATGCACTATTTAAGACGTATGTTTTGCTTATCTATAAAATATAATTTTGTGTTCACAGCGGTGCACATTAGCACGGAGGCCAATGTAGTATCGGACGCATTAAGTAGGCTAGAAGATAAAAAGATGCAGGAAGCTATATATAAAGCGGATTGCGGAAAACACCTATGTTGTACTGGTTTATTTGAACAACCCTTCTCTTTACAGAAATCGGTAGACTAACAGCAGAACAGAAGGAGTTTCAGATGAAATACTACGCCCCAAATTCCCAGACTACGAGGGCAGTCCAGATTAATAAGTATTTGTCTTTTATAGACAAATTTTCTGAAACTCATACGCCTATCCCATGCGATGCGTTGCAGGTAGCATTATATGCTACTTGGTTAGCAAGAACAATGAAGTATTCATCAATTATTAATTATTTAAATGCTCTTAACCATTTCCTTAAAGAACATGGGTCTGTACAGATAGATTATTCAGATTTTGTGATTGCCTCTACCTTACGGGGAATTCGGAGGGAGCTGGGAGATACTCCTAAGCAAGCGATGCCGTTGCTTCCTAATATGTTAAGGTGTATCTTCTCATTGTTATCCAATAATTCGGGACATACCGCTTGGCGGGCGGCCGTTCTTTGTAGTTTCAGGAGACTATTAAGAAAATCGAATGTTACTTTCTCTGAGGCTATGATGCGTCGAGGGGACTTTAAGTTCTATCCTTGGGGGATGGTATTAAAAATTCGTAAGTCTAAGACTATACAATTTGGGGAGCGATCGTTAGTCATACCGATAGCGCGTTGTCCAGAGGTAGAGTTATGCGCAGTCCACTGGACTGAAAAGCATTTTGCTGAACGGCCGGCCGCCTGTGATGATTTTGCATTCTTGCTACCGAATGATGCAGGAGGTAATTCACCTCTCACATATGAAATCTACCAATCGACATTAAGGTTGTTTGCAGGTCGAGTAGGACTTAAGGTAGAATTGCTGTCTTCACACTCTCTACGGAGAGGTGGATGCACGTATCTGGCAATGTGTGGAGCCTCGATGGAGGAGATTCGTACCAGGGGGGACTGGACAAGTGATTCCGTCTTTCAGTATCTAAAAACCCCCTTGTCGGTTCGGATAATGGACGATATGAGAGTGGCAGCCAGGTTGGCGACGGATGGTTAGTGAGTTGGGTTGGAGATACCTTCGGTCTTTGGCATATTTATCAGTCCCCGCCAGAGAACTAATAAAATAGATCTCAGCCCAACTCGTGTTGTGTCTACCTTCCCTGCCGTAGTGAATTTATGTGAATTATTATGTATTATAATAATATAAATACGGAGCATGTACAAGGTTTATTCTATATGTATGTATTATTATTTATTAAATTATGTTATTTGGAGTCGCGCACCAACCCCGGTGGGGTGCGCGATTGGGGCGCCACCTGCCAGCGCCGGAAAATAGTGTCACTTCTATCACAATTTAATTTTTGTAGGTTGGCATATTTATCAGTCCCCGCCAGAGAACTAATAAAATAGATCTCAGCCCAACTCGTGTTGTGTCTACCTTCCCTGCCGTAGTGAATTTATATATATATTATATTTATTATATATATTATAAATATTATAGATATAGATATTATAGATATATATATATTATAGAGATTATAAATATTATAGACAGTATATGTATTATGTATATTATATATGTTATAGATATCTATTATACGTTTATATATATATACATATGTATACATACATTTCTATATATACATATACGTACATCCCTATATATATAGAGGGATATATATATATATATATATATATATATATATATATATATACATATCCCTGTTAAGTTACTCACACTGGATCAGTATGCGTTGGCGTTAATCTCTTGGATCGAGATTAATAATCTATTTTGCACCTACAGTGCCATGGCGCTCTCTCATGTGTCATGAAAACTAAGCAAAAAAACATTTATCGACTATTATGGGATGGAAAATGTTTAATGCGCACTCATGACTTCTGGTTATCTCAAGATACTGACCCAACCAGTCCTTGCCCTATCCTAGTAATGCCGAGTGCATAGACACTGGCCTAAAATCAATTTGAATTTACGTGTGATTATTTCTCCTAGAAGTTTTGGTTGGTTAGTTGTTGGAGTTTTCCATCCTGGTAACATCTAAGGCAAATTTATAGTGCTGCCCCACTCGGAAATCAGGCCGCCAACCCCATGATCTCACACAGTCACATTATCCTGACACTAAGTTAACCAGTCCTTGCCCTATCCTATTAATGGCGAGCGCCTAGCTAGGAAGTGACAAGTATAAATTGTGTGAGTAATTGGTTTGACTCGACCTGGAATTGAACTCCCGATCATCCCCAGGGGAGGCCTGCGCTCTACCGATTCGGCCAACACGTCCGGTCCTAGCGGTTTTGCAACCAATCACATCGGGCCAATCATATCGGGGAGAGGTGATATCAGTGTCGCGCAAAAATATTGACACTGCAATTTAAATAAAAGGATGGTTATTTTTTAGCAAGTTCTATCTATAACTGGTGCAATGCTAGAACACCCTCCGTGCTGTATTGGGTGTTACTCTTACTGTAGCACGGTCTGCTGGGACTTTAACGTTAACCCTAACCATTACCATAAGTAGTTGACCAGACTGAATGGCCGAATGAGTTGAGCTTCGGTCTCCCAGTTTTGTAGCTTGTGGGATTCGAAACCTAGTGTAAAATATTCCGATAATGATGCATTGGTGGGGGAATGCAAATGTTCTATTTATGAAACAGGTATATAGGGCCAGCTGCATAGATGTGTTTATGTAGTTGCTGGTGGTACTTGATTGTGATTGTGGCGCCAGTAAGATAGTGTGTAAGGGGCACTCAGAGCTCTACCCACTACCCCCTCCCCCCTCTGCTAGTCATGGATCACCACACACTCAGCTCAAGGCAGGTGGTGGCCAAGGGAGCCACACCGCTTGGTGGTGGTGAGCAGATCACTGTAATCATGGGGACCGGAAATGCTTGTTTCTCATTGGTAGAGCTAGAAATGCTTGATTCTCATTGGGAGAATGGGGTGAGGTGATACACTATACTGGATTCATGTACCATATAAATAATAAACCTGAGGGCTTGACTCTCTCTCTTCTTTCACTCTTTATACTCTTCCTTTCTCTTTGCCTGTATTGATTTCACTATAGCCTGCCTACACAACCACAGATTCGAGCCGTGGACTTTATACTGGGTTGAGTCAAATCAATGATCTGCCAGTGCAGCAGCACTGTAAAGCCACCATGAGTGTGCACTGTCCCAAGTTGGTACCCATCCTGATATGACCTGAGATGTTGCCAGGGCGTAAAACTCCAACAACCAACCAACTTTAAGAAGTTAGCTAAATTTGATTTGATTTGTTGTTGTTTTACATCCTAGCAAAATGTAAGGTGATATCAGGACGGGTACCGACTTGTGACAGTGCGCACTCATGGTGACTTTATAGTGCTGCCCCACTGGAACACCAGGCTGCCAGCACCATGACCTGATATCCCACTCAGTCACATTATCCTGACACTGAGCCAACCAGTCCTTGCCCTATCCTAATAATGGCAAGCGCCTGACTAGGAAGTGACAAGTGTCAATTTTTAAGTCATTGGTTTGACTCGACCAGGGTTCGAACCCATGGTCTACCAACACGGGAGACGAAAGCTCTAACTCATTCGGCCATCCCGCCTGGTCTAGTTAGCTAAATAGACAAGCCAAGTCAGGTCAGATCGGGTCTTGTATGATCCCTATGGGGTAGGGGTTAATAGGGTCAGGTGGGTCTTGGTAGACTCCGGATACTGCAGTAATCCACATGCTATTGGAGCACTGTGTAGGGACAGTCCAAACTGTTTTTATAATGTCTTGCTTTGGGCTTGATCCAAACTGCTTTTGTCTGGTTGCGCTTTTGGCTTGCTCCAAGTCGCTTTTGTCTTGTCCTGTTTTAGGCTAGATTCAAACTGCTTTTGTCTTGTCCTGTTTTAGGCTAGATTCAAACTGCTTTTGTCTTGTCCTGTTTTAGGCTGGATTCAAACTGCTTTTCTCTTGTCCTGTCTTAGGCTGGATTCAAACTTTTTTTGTCTTGTCCTGTTTTAGGCTGGATTCAAACTGCTTTTGTCTTGTCCTGTTTAGGCTGGATTCAAACTGCCCTTGTCATGTCCTTTTTTAGGCTTGATCAAAATTGCCCTTGTCTTGTCTTGTTTTAGGCTTGATCCAAGCTGCCTTTGTCTTGTCTTGTTTTATCCTTGACCCAAACTGGTTTTGTCTTGTCCTGTTTTAGGCTTTATCTAAACTGCCCTTGTCTTGTCTTGTTCTAGGCTGGATTCACACTGCTTTTGTCTTGCTTGTCCGACTGTAGACTCGATCCAAACTGGTTTTTTCTCTACCCGCTGATGCTCCAAGGATGACATTTTCCCATTTGTAAGTAGATTTCCGGCGGGGGGGGGGGGGGGTTTCACAGCTTGGGGGCATTTTTCATATATGCCGGGGGTATGGTAGCTAGCCTCTTGGATGGAAATTTGCCGTCGAGATAATAATCTCGGCTTGATCTCAGCTTTTTGTGAGCCTGAAACCACTATCGTCCATGTGCTCTTTCTAAATTGCCTTTGTCTTGTCTCGCCTATGGTGTAGTCTCATAACTAATACAGCCCATGCTATGTTTTGCTTGCTGATGAGGGGCTATATATGCGAGGCAGGCTTTAGATTTAACCCATCCTGAACAGCATTGTCATGAGTAGAATCAACCTGTAAAAATATACGGATTTTTGGTTTAGAATTATATATTGGCAGAGAGCATTATTATTAGTGGGGACAATGTTATGTAAACTAAAAGTAATAATATCCCACTCCCATTATGACATGATATAAGCTATGTGAAATACATGTTCATACATGATGCCTAAGATTAATGGAGAGATGTTCCTATATAAGAGACAGTACATGATTGTTGAAATGTTTCTCTATGCATCCATAAAAGAGTGCAATTGGAGAAAGGGTCATTTTAACAGAGATCTATTGTAACTGTTTGGAGCTACCTGTCCCTACATGACCACTGGGCCCGCACACCAGCCTAATCTGCATATACACACAGAACACCACCTGCAGCTGGGTTGAGTGACAGCCACAACTACTGGGGGTTGTCAGACTCCCAGGCTGTGGGGGTGCCTGATTGGCTGGCTGTGGGAATGCCTAGTCACCCACACTACCTTGGCCTTATGCCCACACTAGCCTCACTTTGAGATTAATTAATTATTCAAGACACTGCTTCAGGCACACTGGAGAGTGATCACTCTACTCCTAGCTCTTGAGTGAGACACATCTACTCTTGAGCAGGAACCCCAGACACTCTGTCTGATGCTAGCAAAATTCATATATTCCAATTGAGTGTGAACACAGCCATAGGACTCTTGTCCCATGGGCTGTAGACACTGCTTTCTATACAGGCTAAAGTAGTAATGAGATACTGTGTGGCTGGAAGGTAAGGGGTGTGGATGATAGGTCACTGGTAGGTGGACAGGAGTTGATGTTATTAAAGCACAACTTCCCCACTGTTTATTCTTCCTTAGTATTGGTTAATGAGCTGATAGATAAATGATATGAAGGGGAGAGTTTTGTAATATTATCTGGCGTCCCAAACGTGGCCGGGCATTCAGTAATATCACAAACCGAAGCAGGGTGGGGAGGAACTAGACTAACATTACCCATTTCATTCGAGTAGCAAACTATTGCGTTACTATGCATCCCAGGTAGGACCGAGTGCAATGACACTCGATCAGATAATCGCCCACAACGTAGCCACTCCTATGCCACGCTAGATGAAATCGTTGCCATGGTGACTGGCAAACTCTGGCGTTTTAATTCCGGTCCAACTCGATGTGTGTTGCGTTTTACCTTTTTTTCCCCTTGTCTTTTATGTATTTATTTTTGTTTATTAGTGCCGGCTGAGGCGAGGTGGGAATCTCAGTCGTCATGGATTTTGCAGCCTGCAGTAGCCGTCTGCTTTCCCCAGGATGCATTTTACTAAAGAAACAACCCCCCAAACACTCCCCCCCCCCCCAACAAACAAACAAAAAACCACCGTACTGAAATTGTTTAATCATGACATCCGAAACCAATATTATATACACCACGACGGTATGATAGACACTTACATGAACAGTCCCGTTTTGGTCGTCTTAATAATCATAGCTAGGAATTGTTGTTTGAGGTGGCAGATCTGTTTGGGGTGGTAGATCTGTTTGGGGTGGCACATCTGTTTGGTGTGACAGATCTGTTTGGGGTGACAGATCTGTTTGGGGTGGCAGATCTGTTTGGGGTGGCGACCAACCAACAACGATCTGTTTGGGGAAAACCACCAGATCTGTTTGGGGTGGTGATCTGTTTGGGGTGGTAGATCTGTTTGGGGTGGTAGATCTGTTTGGGGTGGTGGATCTGTTTGGGGTGGATCTGTTTGGGGTGGTAGATCTGTTTGGGGTGGTAGATCTGTTTGGGGTGGCAGATCTGTTTGGGGTGGTAGATCTGTTTGGGGTGGCTAATTTGTTTGGGGTGGCACATCTGTTTGGGGTGGCAGATCTGTTTGGTGTGACAGATCTGTTTGGGGTGGTAGATCTGTTTGGTGTGACAGATCTGTTTGGGGTGGCAGATCTGTTTGGGGTGGTAGATCTGTTTGGGGTGGCTGATCTGTTTGGGATGGTAGATCTGTTTGGGGTGGCAGATCTGGTTGGGGTGGCAGATCTGGTTGGGGTGGCAGATCTGTTTGGGTTGGCAGATTTGTTTGGGGTGGCAGATCTGTTTGGGCCGGCAGTTAGATGTTGTTGAATGAGCGAGTACCGAAGGCATGATGCACTAATCAGGGGTGTTGAAGTATCCCCTCTGCCCAAGGAAATTTGTTAATCTAGAGGCTCTGAAATGACATTTCCAGCAATTTCAGGGAGGATACATACTGGCTATTGTGTGCGTGTGTGTCGGGGGGCGGGGGGAGGGGGGCAACTTCCCCACCCCCTTGTCCCTCCCCGTTCGCTGCGGCCATGGGAATAATACACAGGTTTTTTTGTTTGGGTACATTAGTTGATTAAGCGGGGGGAATTTCAATCACTGACGATTGGCCTTCCTCATTCCACTGCTCCTTGTACTAATAATGTCGAGCGCCAGGCTAGGTTGCGACAAGTATCAATTTTTAAGTCATCGGTTTGACTCGACCAGGTTTCGAACCCGTGGGTTCGAATCCTATGACCTACCAAAACGGCTAGGCGAGCAGGCTTTCGAGGTGTATCCTTTATGGAAGGTTTTGCAGTTTGCGGACGCCAGTTGATGGATTGTTAATACAACGCAGCTCTGTGAGTATCGATAAGCCATAGATTTGACGGATTTGAACTGCCGCCGGGTGGTTGTCGCTGCTACCGGCAGCCTGCAGCAGTTTGAATATTTTCGCAGTTGTATGAATATGGTCACAGCAGTTTGTGGCATCTTGAATATGTGCAGGGCATTTAAAAAATAAGAATGTTTTTACATCGATGTGAATATTTTTACACTCATTACAGTCGTGTGGATATGCTCATAAAAAATGTGATTTGTTTTGGCTTTATGTCCTAGCAGCATCTAAGTGTCATATTCATGATAGGTACCGACTTGAAAAGTCTGTACTCATACCGACTTTACAATGCTGCAAGATCTAAAGGTCATAAGCAGGATGGATATTGACTTGTGACAATGTGTACTCATGGTAGCTTTATAGTGCTTACCCAATGGGAAACTGATCCATCAGTACCATGGTCCGATATCCCACTCAGTCACATTATCCTGATACTGAGCAAACCAGTCCTTGCTTTATCCTATTAATGCTGAGTGTCAGGTTCGGTAGCGACAAGTATAGATTTAGTAAGTCATTGATTTCACTCGGTTGGGGTTCAAAGCCATAACGTCCCACAGGGGAGACTACCCAGTGGTCCTGTCTGGCAGATTGGATCAGTTTGGGTAAGTTCATGGGTGTTTATAGCATCAAATATTCAAAACCAAAACACTTACCTAAATTTGATCCTACACATCAAACTTAGATACCAGTGGACTTATTTAAGCATGTATTACTACATAGGAGATAATGCTAAGCCAATTTAATAGTACCTGTTATTGCGGCAACTTATGGTGTTAGAATTTTGACATGTTTACCAAAATTAATTTGGCATGTTTTCACTTCAAGTATCTCCGAAGTTAGATCTATATTAAAAAGCCTTTGCTATTTCGTCTTTTTGTTATTTATCTAAATATTTATTCAAAGTAGTATAATATATCAGAGTTCTTCCATGTATTCTTTCCTCTCATTCTTTACCTATTCATTCATATCAATGCTTTCCTCTGCATTTTCTATCACATTATCTCTATTTTCTTGTAACTTTGTTTGTTATTGTGTAGCAGCATTTGTTGCTAGGCCTGAAAGACCAGTGCTTTGACACTGACAATTTGTTAATCATAGGAATAGAACCACTTGAGCAAAAAACAATAAATATCGGGCACATGGTTCCGAATCTAATTAGGTGTGCCACAACCACTGTCCTTTATACAGGTCTATAAAGGTTCATAAAGGTTCAGGCAAGTGGTTCTGTCACAAAGACAATGGTGGCCCATTGGGTTGAGGCATGCACTTATTGCCTGTTGCAAGCAGCTCCCAAGGCTTGACATGTGGGTTATATGGGAATTGTGGCTATGTCAATGACATCTGGTTGGCAGGGACCATTTTACCAACAACCAGCTGACAATTCCAGTCTAACTAACACATTATGTACACAGCACAGAGTTATATTGATCAGAATTTGTTTGCGAGTTGTAGACTTTGTAATAATAATAATAATAAAACATTTATATAGCGCCCGATCCAGCAAGCCGTTCTTAGGTGCTTTACTTAACAAACAAATATACAGGAAAATAAATTTCACCTAGTTAAAACTTATAAAAGCAGATTTAAACAAATGTGTCTTAGACCTTTTTTTAAAAGCGCCAACAGATTTACAATCTGTGATATATCCAGGCAGAGCATTCCACAGTCTCGGGGCAGCAATATTAAAAGCACGATCCCCAAAGCCTTTGAGTCTGCTTCGAGGAACTGCTAACTGGCTGGAGACTGTGGAGCACAGTGTTTGAACATTTGTTATCTCCTGGAGCATATCTCTCATATATTCTGGAGCCTGATCATGCAAGGCACGATATACAAGAAGCAGCACCTTGAAATCAATTCTCTTCTCCACAGGGAGCCAGTGTCATGATTTCAGCACAGGAGTGATGTGATCAAATTTCTTTGTATCCGTCAACAACCTGGCAGCCGCATTCTGAATGTTGTGGTAAAATGACACTGGGGTCTGAAATAAACATTTGGGTGTGTACCCATAGCTTCACGACTGTTTTGTTGAAAGCAGGTTAAATATTGACACAGCCATTCTAGAATATCGAATGAGTTGACAGGAACTGAATCAATTCTCTGCAGTGTGGTGCAGGTTGAATTGTTCTTTTTTTTTTAAAATTTTTTTAAAAATATTTTTTATTGAAAGGGTTTATTCACAGAGGAAGCAATTCTATGAGTACAAATGGGTTTGTTTGTTTGCGTCTTACATCCTGGCAACATCTAAGGTCATATCAGGACTGGCATCGACTTGTGAGAGTGCACTCTCATGGGGAATTTATAGTGCTGCTCCATTGGAAGACTAGGCCACCAGCACCATAACCCGATATCCCATTCAGTCACAGTATCCTGATACTGAGCAAACCAGTCCTTGCCTTATCCTATTAGTGCTAAAGACTTAGCTAGGTAGCGACAAGTATACATTGTGTGCGTCATAGGTTTGACGCGGCCGAGATTTAAACCCATGACCTCCCAGACGAGAAGCCAGCCAGCGCTCTTACTGATTCAGCCATCCTGTCCGATAGTATAAATGGGTTTTCCATTGTTTGATGTGCCAATAGGCAATACAGTAAAGCCTCTCTAAATCAACTGACCCTGTGACCGACTTTAAGCGGTCCATTTAGGGAGGTGGTCGGTTTAGGGAGTTTTTCATTTCGTTACAATGGTATTGTATGGGTGATCGCTTGGGACCCAAATAACGCGATTGATATAGGGGAGTGGTCGATCTGTAGAGGTGGTCGGTTAGAGAGGTTTAATGTATGTATTTACGCGGTCGTATGCAAGACAATTCAATGCAATTATAATAAAGCAGATCAAGTCATGATATAAGATTGTTGGTTGTTGGAGTTTTACGTCCTAGGAACATCTAAGGTCATATCAGGACGGAATGATATAAGATGTAGGTGTGAATGCAGTTGACAAGTTAAAGACAAACTGTGAGAGGCGGCTGGAGGGTGATGTTTACACTGTTACAGAGGTGCCAAGTAGATGAGAGTGTGAGTAGGGAGATCTCCCTAATACACAACTTGTAAATAGCGAGAAATAGCATGGCAGAAGGGGGCGGACAATTTGGGGGTGGGGTGGAAGTGATACAAAATTGTCTATTCTGGTGCATTTTGGCGAAAAATATGCGTAAATATTTATTTTTTATAATCGCAAGATAAAATCGGGAGATTAGAAATTAAAGGTGGGAGATCAGGAGATTGGGGTTATTATGCTATATCTTAGCGGGAGATCAGGAGATTGGGGTTATTATGCTATATTTTAGCAGGCGATTGGGGTTATTATGCTATATTTTAGGGGATATCCTGCCAAATCGGGAGATTTAGCACCCCTGTGTTTAGAGTAGTTTTCTACCAGTTTAAAGCTACATAGTCCGATGAAATATCAAATTTTCAAAACCAAACCAATTATCTAGATTTGATTTTACATATCTAACTTAGATACTGATGCACTTATTAAGCATTTGTTTCTGCATAGAAGGCACTACTGAGTCAATTTAACAGAACCTGTTATTGCAGAAGTCTATGGTGTCAGAGTTTTGGCAAGCTTGCCGAAACTAATTTTCCATGTTTACACTCAAAATATCTCAAAAGTTTACCATTTAAAATAAAAGTAACTTTAAACTAATGTAGAGTAGATAATAGTGATCGATCTAATATATTTATCTCAGAAAAAATACAGGAATTCAAAACCATCGGACTATGGAACTTTAATTAATTTGATGGTAGATGGTTCCACACCATTTGCACCTCACTTCTAGTGTAGTGCTTACTAGTAGCACTGCGTCTTCACACAGGTATTTGAATTAATTGGCTTTCTTTGAGCGGATAGAAACACCTTTCGGTATGATGGGGTCAGGGGGAGCTGAGTAGTATTGTCAGAGGATAGTGAGGAAAACAGATGGGGGGGGGGGGGCTGGTCAAAAGGAATGTGGAAAGGTCACTTTTCTAGCTGTCTAGGGCCTGTAGGGGAGTCAGGAAGATGAGTGCGGAGAGATATGGTCAGCCTGGCCTCAAGCTAAGATTCCATATATTTCCGCAGTTTGCGAATGCAAATGCGACAAAAAATGGAAAAGCGTGTAAACACATGGTGGTGCTTCCATATGTCCGGTTGCGAATGTAAATGTGAATGCGAATGCGTGGATGGCAAAGTGGATCATTCAATGGACCAATTGGTGTGAATGCGAATGGCATGCCGCATACCGCGTATATGGAATCTTAGCTGACACAAGGTAAGCAAGAGGGGGTTCTTTACATCTTTACAGCAACGATCAGGCAGCTCTGCCACTGCTCCACTACCCCTCACCCCCACCTCCAAACCCCAGGTACCTCATAGTATCACTCACCTTGCCTATTTCTTCCTCATATCCCCTTCTGATGACTGTCAGCACCTCATGTTCCCATCCAAGTACTGATCAGGCTCATTGGTAGTCTATAAGCCTGTATCATCAGGGATGAAAGATCTCCGCGATTTCGCGGATTTCCGGGATTTTTCCTGTAGCTATAAGTGTATACTAATAAGTTGCGCCCGTCCTGATATGACCTTAGATGTTGCCAGGACGTAAAACTCCAACAACCAACCAACCAATACGTTGTTTCATGCTGCAGCACCATCAGCATATACTAATATGTGATGCAAACGCCGCAGCACTATCGGCGTATACCAATATGTATGAAACCCGACTTCCGGGAATTTTCCAAGATTCCCTGACAATGCTAAACCTATGGGAGAATATCAGCATTTCCGCTTTTTTCCCCCGGAGACCACCTTCATCCCTGTATCATGATGTCTATAGCACCTCGTGTTCCCAGGTGGTCACCAATCCAAGTACTGATCAGGCTCATTGGTAGGCTATAGTATAACCCTGTATCACGATGTCTATAGCACCTTTTATTCCGAGGTGGTCACCCATCCAAGTACTGATCAGCCTTACTGGTATGCTACAAACCTGTATCAGTACAAAGTGTACTAGTATAGCAATTAGCTTAATCTATTGGTTAAAGGCCTCAACATGCATAAATTATTTACTCTAAGTGTACAGATGTATAAAGCAATTCCTGGGTCAGCACCCCTTGAATAAATTGATTTTTTTTTAAATTGAATTTTATCTCTTTTTTCTTTTAACCCTCCACCACCCTTTATTTTTCCTTTACAGTGAAATGGGTGAATGGTTGTGTGGGACTCTCTAGTCGTATTCCATTGTAGCTCTCGCCCCTTCCCCCATCCCCTAGCCCCCCCCCCCCCCCCCACACACACACACATCTCCCCCGTTCGGCTATTGATTACTTTGCTTAATGGTGGGAACTACAAAACATGTGACACGACACACGCAGAATAAAAAAGACAGCGAAGAAACACACACACACACGCACGCACGCACGCGCACGCGCGCGCACGCACGCACACGCACACGCACACACACACACACACAACCACGAATCAGCACCACACGCCCGCTTGCCACTGCCATTTCCCCCACAATCATTTGATGCTTGTTAGTCTCGCCGCCGCAGCGCCACCTCGGGAATCCGCGAGACTTGTGTCACGTGACAGGTTGCTCGCCGCCGTGGCGGAAGGATACGCTTCTTCCTGCCCGGCCGTCACGTTGTGTTTAGAGAGAGGGAGAGAGGGGGAGATGTAGAGGGGTAGGGAGAGAGGGAGGGGCGATACCTAATCTGACACTCGGCATTACTAGTGTAGTGGTCTGCACTGGCCTCTCAGGCAAGGAGCCGCATAGATAGCATGGGTAGTGTGGTGACTAGGTGGTGTAATGGTTAGCACACTGGCCCGGAATGCAAAGATATGTGGGTTTGAATCCCGCTCTAGGCGCAATATTTCCCATTTTCATCATCCCCATGACACTGGTAGCCATGATCATGATCCTGTACAAGCTATGCACTGTATAGTTGTTGAACCTACCCTGTGTATGTGTAAGTGCACTGCCTGTATCTAATGGTAAGCATTAAAGACTTACAATTCCAGGGCAATGAGTGTAGTGGTCTGCACTGACCTCTCAGGCAAGGAGCTGCATTGACAGGTATGTGTGGGTAGTGTGGTGACATCAGGGAGCCTAGGTGGTGTAATGGTTAGAACATGTCCAAAGCTTAAATCGGAATTCACGGCCCACACACGTTCTTATCACGTTCTTATCACATTCTCATCACGGAGAAGTATGGATGCCGGTAGGTTGCACTACGTTGAACTACGTTAGCCTCCACTACATTCAACTACGTCAACTAACGTGTATGTGGCCGGGCCTTTATGCCGAGCCACCAGGTTAGGTAGCGCCAAGTATAAATTATGTCCTTGGTTTGTCTCAGCCACGGTTCGAATCCCACGACCTGCCACACTGGAAGAGGATGCTCAATTCAATCAGCAATCGGCAATCCTTGCTTCCAAGAAGCTCAGACATGTATTCACATGAAACAGATAGAGAGAAAGAGAGAGAGAGACAGAGAGATAGAGAGAGGCACAGGGAGAGGCACAGCAATAGACACTGAGAGACACAGAGGTAGAGAGACACAGACAGACACAGAGAGACGCAGAGGTAGAGAGAGACAAAGAGAGATACAGAGGTAGAGATAGACACAGAGAGAGGCACAGAAAGAGACACTGAGAGACACAGAGGTAGAGAGAGACAAAGAGAGACACCGACATACAGAGACACAGAGGTAGAGAGACACAAAGAGAGACACAGACAGACATAGAGACACACAGAGACACAGAGGTAGAGAGAGACAAAGAGACACACAGATAGATAGAGACAAAGATACACATGCAGACACAGAGACACAGAGTGACAGAGACAAGGGAGAGAATGACAGAGAGATAGATAGGAGGAGGAGAAGGGAGCGAGATAGACAGAGGGGACAGATAGACAGAGACATACAGACACAGTCACGAGAGTCAATGTTGCGCTGTTGTTCCGGATCCGCATTGTGAACTTTGAAGCTCCGTTATTGCTGGGACTGAGATGAAGCGGAAATAACTGCCGACAGGGGGCGCGACAGTAGGTTAAGTGATTTTGGCGCGAATTGGGCAGGGCCAGCAAGCCGACTGAAGGTGGGGGGCGGATAGTGGTGTGGTGGTGTGGTGGTGTGGTGGTGTGGTGGTGTGGTGGTGTGGTGTGGTGGTGTGAGGGTGGCCACCACCACATCGGGCAGTTCACATATTGCTTTCATGATGCATGTGGCAAACTCTGCACAGATTATCCTTTATTATTAACGTAGCAAGTCTGCACTGACCTCTCAGGCAAGGAGTTCTGAAGACAGCTAAGCGTGGAGAGGGTGATTGCATCATGGAGCCAAGGTGGTGTAATCGTTATCATGCTGGCCGCAGAATGGCGAGATGTATGGGTTTGAAATCTGTTCTCGGTGCAATATTTCCAATTTTCATCACCCCGATGACGTTAATAATATGACCTTAGATTGTGTTAGGACATAAAGCACAGACAAACATTGATAATAAATCGCCGTCCCTTATTTTCAAGTTTGCTGAAACTAAAATTGCATAAGACATGTAGAAAAAAAATTCAACAAGTTAAGTATTCTTTAGATATTATGTATATGGTGTCTAAAATGTATTTCAACTTGAATTATACAGGGATATATATTTACATATATATTATTTTAATAGATATGTATATTTAATATATTTATATTAAAAATAATTATGAATATATTTATTATGTATATTAACATATTGAGAACTATATTTTAACTTGAATTATATATAATGTACCTATATATTTATTATATATATATATTTGAAATATTAATGCTCGGTTGGATTTGGTATTGACTACAAAATAGGAGTAGATAGCCTTCCATTAGTGATACCAGCATAATCCATCATGCATCACATATATATTTAGCAACTAAGATATATTTCAACTTGACATATATTATTTATATTATATATATATTGTATATTATGCAATATATATTATATATAATTGAAAGATTATTTATATTAATATATATTATATATATATAATAAATTTGAATTTATTTATATATGTAAATAATATGTAGGCCACCTATATATGTAAATAATATTTATATATGTAAATAATATGCAATATATATATAATATAAATAATATTCAAGTATATATATATATATATGTATATGAGCCTGTCTCAAAAGGTGATAATTCTTCATATTCTTTTGTCCACGTAATGATTGACACAAAATAGCACAGAAACGGTTACACTGAAAACACAAGGGCATTTGCTTCAAATCAATATGTATTCTATTGGGATTATGAAACAGCATAAATCAGTTTATCCTGAGCAAATGCATAAGCAGATAGTATGTTGATGGTTACAATGGACAAAGTTTTGTCCCAAATTACTTAGCACCTTTTGAGACAGCCTCATATATGCAGGTTGACCGCCATCCCCCACCCCACATCCACATCTTGTGAGATGACCAGACGGGATGGCCGAAGGAGTTAGAGCGTCCATCTCCCGTGTTGGTAGACCATGGGATCGTGGGTTCGAACCCTGCTCGAGTCAAACCAATGACTTAAGAATTGATGCTTGTCGCTTCCTAGCCAGGCACTCAGCATTATTAGGTCAGGGCAATGACTGATTGGCTCATGGTCAGGATAATGTGACTGAGTTGGATATCAGGTCATGGTGCTGGTGGCCTGGTCTTCCAGTGGGGCAGCCCTATAAAGTCGCCATGATTGCGCACTGTCTCAAGTCGGTACCCCTCCTGATATGACCTTAGCTGTTACTAGGACGTAAAACAACAAACAAATCTTGTGAGATTGGTGGCCCCTGGTGT
Organism: Branchipolynoe longqiensis; assembly: GCA_030323885.1. Taxonomy (NCBI): domain Eukaryota; kingdom Metazoa; phylum Annelida; class Polychaeta; order Phyllodocida; family Polynoidae; genus Branchipolynoe; species Branchipolynoe longqiensis. The sequence continues at coordinate 39,207,585 of CM059188.1, forward strand.
TATTCCCTGAAACAGACCCGGCCTGCTCTGCACACGACCAGCAGGCCTACATTGATCAGCGAACGTCAGCCTAAATCGACGATGAAATAATATGCGAAACAAAGATAAACTGTTGGGGGAGCATCACCCGCCCCCCCCCCCCTCCCCCTTCCCCTCCCTCACCTCCTCCCCTCCCCCCTCCACCGAGGGGTGGGATGTGGTTTCACACACAGTCTATTTTTATTTTCCCAGCCAGCATTAGAGTGGCTCATGGCTGCTGGCCAATATTAAAAGCCAGCCGCCTTGGTACCTACCTCTCTCCACCCACATTTCCTGCTACCCTACCTGGAAATATATTCGTTGGAGAGCATATTTATTTTAAGTTAATGCGATATATATTGCTTCACACATAGCAACTTTTTCTCTTTATTGTTTAGCCTGTTCTCGGAATTGATTTATTATTTTTTGGTGGTTGGTGCTATCATTATTATTTTTTGTCCTTTTTTTGTTCTACCTTTTTTTCCTTCTTCTTCTTCTTCTTCTTCTTCCTTTTCTTCTTCCCCTTTGGCGCCCACCTACAACTTCGACGCAAAATTCCTATTATTATTATTAGTAGTAGTAGTAGTATTTTAGTTCCTTTTCTTTTCTTTTTTTCTCTTCTTCTTCTTCTTCTTCTTCTTCTTCTTCCTCTGATTCCCCTCATTTTTCTGATTTCCCTTCTTTTCTCTTCTTTCTCTTCTTCTATCTGTTCCTCTTTTTCTTCTTCCCCCTCCTTTTCTTCTTCGTCTTTTTCTATTTCTTCTTCTTTCAGTTCCTCTTATTTTCCGTCTTCCTGTTCTTCTTCTATTGCTAAAATTGGCGTGGGCAAAATTCCTAAATAGCAAACTTCCTTGAAAGCGTAGCAAAAGTTCAATAGTGTGTTAGTAACCAAAGAAATTAAATGAGCTAACAGTTCACATTCCTGTTAAGTAAAGGGTGATATATATATCATATATATATATATATATATGATGTATAAGAATTATACTTGTATAATGAGCCGGAATATCCCTCCCCTCCCTCATCACTCACTCAGCTCCATGGACTGTGGGAGTCTCTCATAGTCATCTACTGCTCCAACCTCCCCACCCCAGCTCCGATGGTGGCGCCACCACCCCTGCACACTGTAACCGCCACTTACTGTACCGCTGAAAATCTCCTCTTTTTCATTATGTAGGCAAAATATTTTATTATATATATGCATATATATATAAACAATAAGAATATAAATATACAGATATTTAGATATATATTTATATATTTATATTAATTATATATATATAATACAATTCCTAGAAATATTACTTAGCATAATATTTCAACAGCCAGTGTATAGATGGCATTGAAAGGACGTGAACACCACGGGATGTCGTGCAGATCTTGTCAGTCAGTCTAGATCAGCTCTTTTCTCTGACCAGCCGGTTCCCCCTTTGCGTCTGATTGATTTCTAGACTGGACTGGCTAGGCAGTTTTAAATGGGTTTACAGGACTGCACACCCCAGCAGGGCCCATATGTATGAGCCAATTTTTAACCGGAACGGGGTTAAAGGAGGGTGCCGATTTAGCTAACCCTGGGGTTCCAAATGTGTCACGGGGGATGTATGTGACCAAAGCGCGACCGAGTTAGCTAATGTTTCAGTTATTTATAGATTTGGGAAATCCCTCTGTGCCTGTTTACATTCGTCGATTGGACAATATGAATAACGCCGCCGATATAGCTGCTACGTTAATAATGCTTAGATTTTAGGGTTAATTTGCTGAAATTTCAGTTATTGCGTATGTAATTCTGTTAAATATGACAGCAGTGAATAGATTTGGGCCTAATATATTGCCGTCGATTCGGCGGCGATGGCGGCAGCCATTTTTATTTGACGTTAGACAGTATGGATATCGACGTCGCTACGGAGGTGGCAATTTGTTTACTTTACATTCGTCGATTGGACAATATGAATAACGCCGCCGATGTAGCTGCTACGTTAATATTGCTTCGAATTTAGAGTTAATTTAATGAAATTTCACGATTTGAGTTTGTAATTCTGTTAAATATGATCGCATTCAATAGATTTGGTCATAATCGGTGCCTAACCTCACCTTTAACCCTCCCTTCACTTGGGGTTAGTGAAGGCGACTTTACGCTCCCCGAGTTAGTTTAACCCCGACACATACATACGCAGTTTTCGCCGCTAACCCGGGAAAACCGCACGATGCAGGGTTACGACCGCTAACCCGGACACATACATATAGGCCCAGGTGTACACAGGCGGGGTGGTCCAGGGGAGAGATAGAGTGTGTGTGTGTCTATGTGTGTGTCTGTGTGTGTATGTGCGTGTGTGTGTGTTCGTGGGTGTCTATGTGTGTGTGTCTGTCGGTGTGTCTGTTGGTGTGTCTGTGGTCTGTATGTGTGTGTCTGTGGTCTGTGTGTGTCTGTGAGTGTCTGTGGTCCGTATATGTGTGTCTGTGGTTTGTGTGTGTCTGTGAGTGTGTCTGGGTGTGTGTATGTGTGTGTGGGTGTGACTGGGTGGTGGTGTGTCTGTCTGTATGTGTGTCTGTGTGTAGCTGTGTGTGTATGAATGTGTGGCTGTGTGTCTGTGTGTGCGTCTGCGTTCGTGTGTGTGGGTGGAGGACTGAGGCGACGGTGATAGCCGACAACTGCCGAGCTTTGCCGAGCGACTGGTCGTGTTTGCCGAGTAAGGGAATGATGCATTGATCCCCCGCTGAGACAGCCGGCCGCCACCTGGGGGCGCCACCATGAATTGGCAAATCACTGCTTCACGATACCGGAGGGCGCTTCAGGCAGCCCCTGCTCGACTTCCGGTCGTAATAGACCAGAGGTGGCGCCCCCTGGCAACGCGAAACCTGGTCACTTGGTCCTGGACTGGCGGCTTGAGTTTGAAGGGGTGGCTGGGTGGCTGGGGGGAGTGAGGGCGTGGGGTGTGTGGATTGGGAGGGGGGGGGGGGAGTGTCAGTCGGCTGACATGGGCTCTTTATATAGTTTGGAACCGGCTTTCTCATTGGTATGACGCGTTGGCTGGTTGCCAATTAATCAGATCCCCCCCCCCTCCACACACACTTTTTTCCTTCTTTTTTCTTTCTTTTCTTTCTCTATTTTTTTTTGTTATGGTGGTGGTCTGCTACTTCAGGAGGTCACGCGGTGATGTCTCCAGTGTTGATGTTTAAAACCCCTCCCCTGTGCCCACCAATCAGCCCTGAGGTTAGATAGATCCTTACTGATTGATGCCATGTGCTTTCTAGCCCTGTGGTTGGTGGTGGCTATTTACAAACATTGATGGAACGGTTGCTATGGCGACTAACCTTTCAACCTGACGGTCTGACTGCTTGGATTGAACTTGTGCAACATAATGCTTTATAACCTTTCAGCACTATATTATTTCCAATAATTTAGCTATTTGTATGTAGTAAATGTTAAAAAAAACACCTGGTGCCAATACAGAGATGAATAACTTTGTTTGTGTGTTGTTGCTTTAGGTCCTAACAACATCTAAGGTCATATCAGGATGGGTACCGATGTGTGACAGTACGCACTCGTGGCGAATTTATAGTGCTGCCCCACTGGGAAATCAGGCCGCTGGCACCATGACCCATGACCTTTCTCCATTTTCCCCTGTTCTCCACTGCCCTCTCGGACTTGCCGAACTCCAGGCATGTCCATTCCAGAATGGTATCTTCTCAACTGCGTGGGACCAGGCGGGATGGCCGAATGAGTTAGAGCGTCCGTCTCCTGTGTTGGTAGATCGTGGGGTCGTGAGTTCGAACCCTGGTCGAGTCAAACCAATGACTTACAAATTGATACTTGTTGCTACCTAGCCTGGCGCTCGGCATTATTAGGATAGGGCAAGGACTGGTTTGCTCAGTGTCAGGATAATGTGACTGAGTGGGATATCTGGTCTTCCAGTGGGGTAGCACTATAAAGTCGCCATGCGTGCGCACTGTCACAAGTCGGTACCCGTCCTGATATGACCTTAGATGTTGCTAGGACGTAAAACAACAACAAACAAACAACTGCGTGGTATACAGCCTGGTATAGCACCGTGACCTGTTAAGCGGTGTTACTGTTAGTAGTTCAGGAAGGTGGGGTGTGACTCAGGGTCAGTAACTATGTACAATTGTAATGTTCCTATTGCCATACCTCTATTACGAAGACACATTTGGTCGCTGATTTTGATTGGTATATATTTGGTGAGTCAGGTTTTCCTTTCTAGGAATGAATAACAAACTGATGGTTGGTTAGGAGTAGTCCATGATTAAGCTATGTCTTATGGCAGTATAACATGTGTTGCTCAGATATAACACATGTTTAGGACACCACACAGTCCGCTTAATAAAAATCTAAGCAGAATTAAATAATTTCATACTTAGAAGCATATTAATCATGGCATAATATACAGAAATACGTAGTGCTTATATTGATTTGAAAAAGGTAATTCCCAGCCATGATGATGATAAATTTATTCACTGAATAATTAGTGTACAATATTTGTGTGGCATCCAGACACCACTGGTTACATCTGTGGCAGAAATTTGTAATGTTATTTCTGAAGACATCAAATAAATTCTTTCTTAATTTAAGCATGCATACACGTTAATAAATACTTCCTTTTTGATTTGGGCACTGTTTTGTTTGATATATCAATGCAATACAAGATGTTAGTAAGGATTCAACCATGTCCTATATGTCATGTTACAAATGACTGACTGTAAAATGGGTGTTTTTGGTACAAAAACACTTCATAGCTAAAAGGATTAACGTTGCACACAGTTTATTTTATTTCCCTTATTTCTTACATTAAATCTGAACATGAATATGAAAGCTATAAGGAAGAAAATAAGTAGGAGGTTTTTTTATTGATGTTTTAAAATCCCATCCCATGCTGACCAGTTTTCAGGAGAGTGACCCATATATATATATATTTTAGGTAGATATATTAAGTTGATCACTATGTAATCTACTTTAATGCTTAAACTTGAAGTAACATTTATTTTAAAAGGTTAGCTTTGGAGGTATTTGAAGTGAAAAATACTAATTTAATTGTTGTCATGCATGTCAAAGTGCTTCAGTAGAAACATATTATATTAAATTTACTGAGTTCAGCAACAGATATTTAATAATTAATAATTGCACCAATATCTAAGTTGGATTTGTAGGATCAAATCCGGGAAGTGTCTTGGTTATGAAAATGTTATGTTTTCATCGGACTATGCAGCTTTAAGACCAGACTAACTAAAACGCAATTAGGAGAGAAAATACAGACTTAATCCCGATAGTTTATTTTGGGTGACCTTAATAACTGACGGAACCTGTGGTGTTCTCTGTGGCTAAGTCGTTAGAGTGTCTGACTTTTTTCTAGGTCGGACTCCTAATATGTAGGTCGGTGCTTCGATTCCCCATACCCCTACCTCTGCCGATTTGGATTTCCACCACTGTGTATAACTTACAGCGTCATCAAAGGCCAGTTGCTCTCATACCATGTCTATGTGGTGTGGGAGCTTAAAAATCCCTTGGATCAGTAAAAGTGTAGGCTCGACAAATTGTCTAATGGTGAAAACAAGTCTATTCAGACTTATCCATGATAGGCAGTATACATCTTCAAGAATAAAAAATATTTAAAAAAACCTAAACTTGATGTGAACCTAAACATTTCCAACAAATTGGTTACATACTTACAATTGGAATATTACTCCTTCTTTATTGCAAGGTTTCTTGTGCCCCGGGCTTGTTCTGAGCTGTTTGTTTATTGGGGTTTTGCATCCTTGCAACATCTAAGGTCATGTCAGGACGGGTACCGACTTGTGTCAATGCACACTAGTGGCAACTTTATAGTGCAATCCCACTGGGATAACAGGCTGCTGGCACCATGACTTGATTTCCCATTCAGTCGCATTATCCTGATACTGAGCTAAAACCAGTCCTTGCCCTATCCTAGTAATGTCAAGTGCCAGGCTATGTAGTGACAAGAATCAATTCTGTAAGTCATAGGTTTGACTCGGCTGGGATTCGAACTCCTGACCTTCCACACAGGCAACCTGTTTGTTATAATTGATTCGTCCACCGAATCCGGTTTGTTCTGAGTGAAGGCATCACGCGCTGATGATTAATTATTGCAATAAATGTGCGAGTGATACAATATAATATATGTACACAAACGAAATTAGCTTTACTACAAATTAGAAATGCGAATACAGGGGAAAATATCACCAATATTTATTTACCTTATGGTCCATGCTTTAAACATTCTAGCTAAGATCTAATTTGGTTAGACGTGAATCTTAACATTGAAAACATGAGCATGACGTTTAATTTCCATTGTTGTTTTACATTCTAGCAACATCTACGGTCATATCAGGACGGGTACCGACTTGTGACAGTGTGCACTTGTGGCGACTTTATAGTGCTGTCCCACTGGGAAACCAGGCCATCGGCTCCATGACCTGGTATCCCACTCAGTCACATTATCCTGACACTGAGCACACCAGCCCTTGCCCTGTCCTAATAATGCCAAGCGCCTGGCTAGGAAGCAACAAGTATACATTTTTAAGTCATTGGTGTGACTCGACCAGGGTTCCAACCCACGAACCTACGATCTACCAGCATGGGAGACGGACGCTCTAACTCATTCGGCCATCCCGTCTCGTTTTAATTTCTGTAATTTTTCACGACAACTGACACTGTAATTATTCATTCGGTCCGCTCTTATAACGCCCAGTAATTAACCAGTCCCAAATTATTCCCTTTGAGTTTGCTTCTTATCCGAATTGCTGCTGGTTTTATTACCTCCACGCCTTCTTATTCCCTCTCAAATCATGGCTGTCTGCTTTAAATACAGCTTGCCGGGCCTCCATTGGCTGATTCAATCATGCTGATTCATGGTTCCGGGCCGTGATCTCATTAGTTTTCATATCCCTGGTCACATTGCACTGTGATTGGCTAATGAATGATGCCTTAACCTCGCCAATCAATTCCTGCTAAAGGCCTTAATGTCAGCTGCATTCTGATTGGCTGATCCGAGTGGACTGTATAATATGGAACTACATTGATTCAAACAAGTTAGCAGCCTTAGCATCTTTTTCTTTTTTTGTTTGTTTGTTTGTTTGTTTAACGACACCCCAGCACAAAAAGTAGACATCGGCTATTGGGGGTCATACAGTGGTTTAAGCATATCCGACTAAAAATAAATTAAGTTTGTTTAAAAAAAAACCTCATTTGATCAAATTGGTTAAATAGAGTTATGAGACTGTCTCAAAAGGTGCAAAGATATATGGGACAGTCCGATTGTCACGATCAAACTGTGGCTCAAAATGACTCAGGACAAACTGACTTGCTTTGTCCACGGATAATCCCCAAATACCGAATACCTCTGGATACGATTGAACCGGTTGCAAAATCCCTAGTGCCATTTTTCATTTTAAAATGCTCGTTCTGTGTTGTTTTGTGTCAATCGTTACAGTGGACAAAAAAAAAAGGGTTATCACCTTTTGAGACAGGCTCATATGCAAAATATGGGTAAAATCACGAAAGTGAGTGTGAATATAATGCATTTTTCCAGGGCATCATGCTAGCAGCCTAGGAATGAACCTGGCCGTGGGGGCCGAATCGGTTAGAGCGCAGGCTTCCCGTGCGGAAAGTCGGGAGTTCGAATCCCGGCTGAGTCAAACCAATGACTTATAAAATTTATACTTGTCGCTACCGAGCCTGGCGCTCGGCATTAATAGGATAGGAGGAGGACTAGTTAGCACAGTATCAGGATAATGTGACTATGTGGGATATCGGGTCATCGTGCTGGTGGCCTGATCTTCCTGTGGGGCAGCACTATACAGTCGCCATGAGTGTGCACTGTCACGAGTCGGTACCCACCCTGATATGACCTTAAATGTTGCTAGCATGTAAAACAACAACAAACAAACAGCCTAGCAATGTGTCGGAGCCCATTTGGGTGTCGGTGAACTGGTGGATTCGGATGAGCCTCACTCCGACACCATGCCGTGTCTCCACTGCACCTGGTCTGCGCCACGCATAGCCGGCAGGTGGCAGCACACTCGTCTGGATTTGGGACATGATTGTCCAAACATAGTGAACCCTGCAACCTCACATTCCCCACCCGCAACTGACCCCCCCCCCCCCTACACACACAGACACACTCAGAAGTTATGGTTATAGTGTATAGGTGTGGTGCACGTAACTGGTATCCAAATTGGAGGAGTTGAAAACTATTTTAATTGCTCTTTCGATATATGACATATGAGTTTTTTTGTACACACATATACAACAAAACACACCAAAAACCTACTTTAAAACACACATACACACTGGCGTTCAATCAGGCTTTGTCTATTTTTTCAGGGCATGCGCATTAAATGTTAATCTCTCATGGTTATTGGTGATGTTAGGTAGCCGGGCTAATGCTAATTAGTTTATTAATTAGTTTTCTAACTGGCAAGCTGGGATCCAGTCCCCTAGAGACAGAGAGAGGCCCAACATCCCGCTTCCTCCTTATGGGACCAGCAAGCCTGAGTGGCAATAATTACAAGTATGGCAGACCGTGGAGATTAAAACCCCGTAACTAAACGTGTACTCCCACCGCCTCCTCCAGCACCCACTGCAGCTGGTTGTTGTTGGAGTTTTATGTACTGGCAACATCTAGGGTCATATCAGGACGGGTGCCGACTTGTGACAGTTCACACTCATGGTGACTTTATAGTGCTGTCCTACTGGTAAATCAGGCCGCTGGCACATGATCTTATATCCCATTCACTCACATTAGCTAACCAGTCCTTGCCCTATCCTATTAATGTTGCCGGAAACCAGCCAGTCACTAGCTGGTAAATAATGGGTAACAAGCCACCAGCAACGGGGCGGTAACCAACCGGTAACTAGCTGGCAAACAGCTGGTAATTAGCCAGTAATCATCCGCCGATAACCAGCCAGTAACTAGCTGGCAAACAGTTGGTAATTAGCCGGTAACCAGCCGCAAAAACCAACTGGCAACCAGGCGGTAACCAGCCTGTAACTAGCTGGCAAACAGATGGTAATTAAGCGGTAACCAGCCGGTGGTAACCAGCCGCAAAGACCAACCGGTACCCAGCTGGTAACCAGCAGGCAATAAGCTGGTTATTAGCCAGTAACCAGCCACCAGTAACCAGGCACAAAGCGGCATTATTAGGATAGGGCAAGGACTGGTTAGCTCAGTGCCAAGATAATGTGACTGAGTGGGATATAGGGTCATGGTGCCGGCGGCCTGGTTTCCCAGTGGGACAGCACTATAAAGTCGCCATGAGTGCACACGGTCCCAAGTCGGTACCCATCCTGATATGACCTTAGATGTTGCTAGGATGTAAATCAACAAACAAACAAACAAAAACCAGCCGCAAAGACCAACCGGTAACTAGCTGGTAAACAGCTGGTAATTAGCCGATAACCAGCAACCGGTAACCAGCCACCGGTAACCAGCCACCGCAACCAACCGATGGCAACCGGTTAGCAACCAACCGCCGACAACCAGTGATGGCTGAAGGGCGAGTCTTTTTTTGTGTTTTTTTTTTTTTTTTAAGTGTAGTCCCAGCGGTCTTTAATTTGGGAGCCTGGGTGGATCCTGACAGGGGAAGGGAAAGGAGGGAATGGGGAGGAGAGGAGGAGGGGGGGGGGGGGAGGGGAAAGTGCACAGGGGTGAGAGAGGGAGGGGGGGGGGGTAAGTTGAAAACGCCTGAGGTCCGGTGATAGAGTGAAACCCAAATCGATTCAGCAATGAATTACACATGGTATGCAAATTTGTGGTTTGGTGTACGCATCGCGTTCGTGATCAGTTTGTTTCACTTAGTGCCAAAGTCAGCCCGCTGCTCATCTAATGGTTGTTTGTTGGTTGTTGGAGTTTTGCGTCCTGGTAACATCTAAGGTCATATCAGGACGAGTACTGACTTGTCACAGTGCACACTCATGGTGACTTTATAGTGCTGCCCCACTGGGAAATCAGACCACAAGCACTATGACCTGATATCCCACTCAGTCATGTTATCCTGACACTGAGCTAACCAGTCCTTGCCCTATCCTAGTAATTCCGAGCACCAAGCTAGGAAGCGACAAGTATCAATTTTGTAAGTCGGTGATTTGACTGGACCGGGAATCGAACTCCCGATCTCCCGCACTGGTGCACATCTCATGAGTTCACGAGTGTCGGCAGTGCGGCTCATTGGGACGAATTACTGTTGTGTGTATGGCAGGGATAAGAGAGTAATGTCAGTATCACTGACTTCAGTTATGTGTATGCATTAAGTACAGAAGTGTTTTCGAACTTCAATTATGCATTGAAATAGAGAGCTTTCCAGTATATATAAATCAAGGGTTAAAGGTTTAAAAGTTATACCATGGATTTTGAGAATTTTGTTATAAAACATTATGCCTAAATCTGAGGCATAATCTTTTAAAACATTATGTTTGTTTGTTTATTTGTTGGTGTTTATGGTAGTGTTCTTTGTTACTACCAGTACCATATGCGCTGCGTCACATGTACTATGTCTCATGCACTACGTTGCATGTGCTATGTCACATGCACTATGTCATATGCACTATGGCACCTGCACTATGGCACATGCCCTATGGCACATGCACTACATCACATGCACTATGGCACGTGCACTATGCCACATGCACTACGTCTCATGCACTACAATTCATGCACTACATCACATGCGCTACATCACATGCACTATGTCACATGCACTATGTCACATGCACTATGTCACATGTGCTACATCACATGCACTATGGCACATGCACTATGTCTCAAGCACTACATTGCATGCACTATGTCACATGTGCTACATCACATGCACTATGTCACATGCACTACGTCTCATGCACTACATCACAGCCACTACGTCACATGCGCTACATCACATGCACTATGTCACATGCATTACATAATATACAATATGTGACATGCACTATGACTCATGAATTATGTCACATGCACCACATCACATGTACCACGCCACATGCACTATGCCACATGCACTACATCACATGCACTATGTCTCATGCACTACATCACATGCACTATGTCACATACACTATGCACTATGCCACATGCATTGCATCACATACACTATGCCACATGCACTATGTCACGTGCACTACGTCACATTCACTGTGTCACGTGCACTACGTCACGTGCACTACGTCACGTGCACTACGTCACGTGCACTACACCACATACATATGCCACATGCACTACATCACATGTGCTACATCACACATATTATGTCAATGCACTACATCACATGCACTACGTCTCATGATATTGATTGCCACATGCACTACATCACATGTGCTACATCACACATATTATGTCAATGCACTACATCACATGGACATCACATGAGCTATGTCACACGCGCTATGCCATACCCATTGCATCACACGCACTACGTCGCACGCTTACGTCACATGCACTACGTCATACGCACTACGTCACAGACACGTCAGGCTCACCATGTCGCCCCCCATATAGTTATCTCAGTCAGGAGCTGGGCCGACGCTGACAGCTCGGCACCGTGTCGTAAAAGGCGTAAGCCCCCATAGTGACCCGACAAGCTGTGAAATTAGAATTAGGCACCTTTCGGCCGCCTCCCGCTAGTGGGCGCGCGTGTGCCCGCTGATAACGAGGCTGCCCATTGATCATGCGCATTGATCGAGACGTCAACAAATGGCTCAGTGCGAGAATCGCCCGCCAGTGGGCCTGCCGAGCCATGTGTGGGGTGTGTGTGTGTCTGTGTGTGTGTGGTGTGTTTGTGTGTGTGTGTGTGTGTTTGTGATTTGGTGGGGGTACATGTAGTGGCGATGGTTTTGCGCGATTACATTCTTTGCCTTTCAGCAAGTAAAGCATTCCCAGATGTACTCCCTGTTTCCCTTTGTTACACTTTGCTAAACTTTGTGGTTGGTATTGCGGGCTTGCGAATGGTTTGGGACATTTCACTCAATCAGATCACACTAAATCATGTGCCATTTAAAAAAAGAAAATTCATGGAAGGTTTTACTGTATCTTTTTGCTGATCAGAAATCAAAGGTCCGGTCAGCTGGCGTTCGTCCGAACCCATTTAATTTGGAATCTTACTTTATCTTTTCAATACCGTCAAGTTGAGTATCCGGGGAGAGGGATTAGGCCGAAAGCTGCATCAGTTAGAACTTGAGTGCTGCTCCTCAGAACCTTAGTAATAATTCAACTTAGTTACAAGCGCGTCAACCCCTAACTAACCAAAGGATCCACGGAGCAGATTTGTACTATTTATTTCTAGTCATCTAAAGTTAAAATCATGGTGATTTTATAGTGCTGCCCCATTGGGAGACCAGGCTTCCAGCACCATGACCCGAATTCCTACTCGGTAACATTATCCTGACGCTGAGCCAACCAGTCCTTGCCCTATGCTAATAATGCCGAGTGCCAGGCTAGGAAGCAACAAGTATCAATTTAAAGTCATTGATTTGACTCGATCAGGTTTCGAATCTTCACAAAGCTTCTTAAGCCAGTTTTTTTTACACATGGCTAGGAAAGGACACATTATGATATATAGCTAACAGTAGCACATATTCCAGGCAGTCAAAATACTTTGGCTGACAGAAAAAGTCAACATTTTCATGACCATTTGGAATGGTCATCAAGTCAGAATATTTTTGATTACATTTGTAACAAATGGGGCAAGCCAGAAGTTGACCTGTTCGCATCACGAAATAACAAAAAGTTACCTAAATATGTGTCGTGGCATCCAGAGCCAGAAGCCTGGCGAGTTGATGCATTCTCTCTGATTTAGACAAATAAATTTTATTACATATTCCCACCATTCAGCATTATCAGCAGAGTGGCCAGGAAGATCAGGATGGATCACTCACACACAGTACTGATAGTACCAGAGTGGGACACACAAACGTGGCTAGAGTCAGTCACACTAGGAGCGAAAGACAGGCTCAGGTTTCCATCAGGGAAAGACAACCTGCAACATCAAGGACTGTTAACAATTCATGGAGATGTGTCAACGACACCCCTTTCGCATTCCTTTTCTAAAGAACCATTTGGAACAATATGGTCTGGATAAAATTACACAAGAGAGACTCATTTCACATGCCTGGAGAAAAGGGACGGTGAAATTATATACGAGTTGCTTGAAAAGATGGGGACTTCACTGTGTGCTTAAAGGGGTCAAACCATTAAGACCTACAATGGCTCCGATTGTTAGATTTCTAAGAATGTTGGAAGATGAGGGCTTAGGATTCGGTCCAATTAATGCAGGGCGATGTGCGCTTTCAATTATTCTACCATGGGTAGATGGACAAATGATTGGAAAGCATCAAGTAGTGCACTGGTTTATTAGGTCGGTGTACGAGAGAAACCCACCCAAACCCAAATATAATAGGTTCTGGGATGTGTCAGTAGTATTTAAGCTTTTCAAGTCATGGCCTACTAATAAACCTTTAGTTTGTTTGTTGTGGTTTTACGTCCTAGAAACAACTAAGGTCATATCAGGACGGGTACAGACTTGTGACAGTGTGCAATCATGTTGACTTTATAGTGCTGCCCCACTGGAAGACCAGGCCTCCTGCACCATGACCTGATATCCCACTCAGCCACATTATCCTGACACTGAGCCAACCAGTCCTTCTTCAAGAAAAAAAGGAAAAAGTACTATATATATTAGATAGGCCATATGTACTAGCCTAACCATATAATACTAACTAATATTTCTATATGCATACTATATATTTACTATGATACTATATAGACTATATTATATATACTCTTCACTATATACACAATGTATCCTATTAATACCTCCAGACACACATGTAGACACACTTACAGGAACAGTATCAGTAAATCCAGCGACATGAGTGTCGATGGATGACGTTGTCGAGTACATGATGCGTGTCTTATGGCGGTTAGATGTCGCTTCGCAAATGACATTTAACCCCGCGGTCACGTCCTGCACCAATCCTCTAGTAATGAGGGCAATCTATTAACTGGCTTCCTACGTGGCATCAGTCGCAGTGACTAACCGTCAGTGGCTTCGGGCATGTCTTCTAGTGATGTTCATAGGTGGCTTCGTCAATGAGATCACACGTAGGTCTGTCAGGATGGATCACTGTGGCAGTACCACTACCAGGACTGTCGGTGACCTTGACGAACTCATGCCCCTCTTGTATTGCTGATTCCTCCTGTGGCAGTCTGCGCTGACCTCACAGGCAAGGAACCATGTACTGATTATAGACAGGTGGATGTGGGTACATTGGCGTTAGGGTTCCTGGAATCCTAGGTAGAGTAATGGTTAGGATGCTCGGCCCGGAATGGGAAAAGTATGGGTTTGAGTTCTGCTCCAGACACCATGTTCTCTTTGTTTGCAATACCGCCTCAATGAAACTGGTGCCGTGACCAGGATTCTGTACATGGTAAGTGCGGTATATTTGTTACCGACATGAAGTAAAATCAACATCATCTATTTACTCATACCATGGAGCTTCCGATTGATGGGAAGGGACAGAGTAAATTGTATTATATAATATAATATATATAATATATATAATATATAAATAATATATATATATAATATATATAATATAATATATATAAAGTCAGTCTAAGTGAACAGAGAGGCGAGACAGGAGGTTGGTGAACAGCCTAATTTATTCGATAAGGCTCTTGGCCGAGCAATAAATGCCCTACCTATACAAAGCTTAAAAGTAAAAATAGGTGTGTAGAGGGTGAGGTAGGCAGCTCAAGTGTGGTCAATAGTAGGTGGGGGGAGGGCCGCAGCAAAGCAGCATACAGGCCCGCAGCAAATATATAGCATGCACAAGAACAGTCATAAAAAATAGTAGAATAATAAATAATCATTATTATAAAATACCTTCACCCGCCAATTTATATTTATATAATAGATTATATCACACATAATATATATAGTATATATAGTATATATAATATATATAATATATATAATATGTATAATATATAATCTATATAATATATATAATATAAAAATTTAAAAGAATTATAACATATAATATATATAAAAACATAATATGCATTTTATGATTGATATGCATAATATACACAATATGCATCGTATACATAATATACATAATATACATAATATGCCTAATACCCACAATATACAAAATATACATAATGTACACCATATACACAATATATATAATATACATAATGTACATAATATGCATACTATACATAATATTAATATACACCATATACACAATATACATAGTATATGTGGTGTATATAATAGATCTATACATATGCAGAAGCATCGGTATACACACACAGTGAAGCCGCCATGTATGGGTAATTTTTCGATATGGCTGTCCCTCCGATGAGAAGACACCTACTTGATCAATCCAACATTGGTCTGTATGCACAGTTGTCCTTTGAACACAACTGTTATGTGTCTATATTGTATATATATATATATATATATATATATATATATATATATATATATATATATATATATACATGAATACAACTATATATATATATATAGCCGTTGCAGTGGGTCCGGTGTGCATGCTTCATGTACACAGCTGTTGGTACCTCAGCACCGGTCACGTGTTCAACCAGCAGGAAACCTGTCTCCCTGCCCCCGGCCCCCGCATCACTAACTGTAAACCGACGGCTTCTGTGAAATGCCCCCCCCCCCACACACACACATACTCTCAAATACCTGTATCATATCTGCGTTGAGGGGGAAGGGTGCAAATTGGACCTCTGTTCCTCATTATTGGCTGGCTGGCTGGCGGGTTGGCTGGCTGGTTGGATTGGCTGGCTGGTTGGGTTGGCAGGTTGGGTTGGCTGGTTGGGTTGGGTGGCTGGTTGGGTTGGCTGGTTGGGTTGGGTGGCTGGTTGGGTTGGGTGTTTGGGTGGCTGGTTGGGTTGGGTGGTGTGGGGTGTTGGCTGGTTGGGTTGGCTGGGCTGAGTTGGGTTGGCTGGTGTGGGTTAGTGTGGTTGGGTTGGGTGGTGGGTGGCGGGTTGGGTGGCTGGTTGGGTTGGGTGGATGGGGTGGCTGGTTGGGTGGGGTGGATGGGGTGGCTGGTTGGGTGGGGTGGCTGGTTGGGTGAGGTGGCTGGTTGGGTTGGGTGGGTGGGGTGGCTGGTTGGGTTTGTGGGTGTGTGGGCGGTTGGGTGGGGTGGTTGGTTGGGTGGGGTGGTTTGTTGGGTTGGGTGGGTGGGGTGGCTGGTTGGTGGGTGGGGTGGCTGGTTGGGTGGGTGGCTGGTTGGGTGGGGTGGCTGGTTGGGTTGGGTGGGTGGGGTGGCTGGTTGGGTAGGGTGGCTGGTTGGGTTGGTTGGGTGGGGTGGCTGGTTGGGTGGGGTGGCTGGTTGGGTTGGTTGGGTGGGGTGGCTGGTTGGGTGGGGTAGCTGGTTGGGTAGGGTGGCTGGTTAGGTGGGTGGGCGGTCTTCCCTGAGGGGGGGCTGGTTGGGTTGGGTGGGTGGAGTGGGTGGTTTGGTGGGGTGGCTGGTTGGGTAGGGTGGCTGGTTGGGTGGGGTGGCTGGTTGGGTGGGGTGGCTGGTTGGGTTGGGTGGGGGTGGCTGGTTGGGTGGGGTGGGCTGGTGGGGTGGGGTGGTTGGGTGGGGTGGCTGGTTGGGTGGGGTGGCTGGTTGGTGGGTTGGGTGGCTGGTTGGGTGGGTGGCTGGTTGTGGGTGGGTGGGGTGGGGTGGCTGGTTGGGTCAGGTGGCTGGTTGGCTGGTTGGGTGGCTGGCTGGTTGGGTGGCTGGCTGGGTGGTTGGCTGGCTGGTTGGTTGGCTGGCTGGTTGGCTGGCTGGTTGGCTGGCTGTCTGGTCGGTTGGTTGGCTGGTTGGGTGGCTGGCTGGTTGGTTGGCTGGTTGGCTGGCTGATTGGCTGGCTGGTTGGTTGGTTGGCTGGTTGGATGGCTGGTTGGATGGCTGGTTGGCTGGTTGGTCGGTTGGTCGTTTGGTGGCTAGGTGCAGGGTTCGTACGTGTCCTTGAAACCCGGGAAAGTCCTGGAATTTGATAACTCAGGATTCAAGGCCTGGAAATTCCTAGAATTTGTCTAAAGATCCTTGAAAGTCCTGGTAAATGTTTTTCGCTGATGTCCCCAAACTTCAATCAGTGATGTTTTGTATTAAAAGTGATCTTTGTGGGTTCAATATTCTGCCTCTTGATTTTTATATTAAAACCATACACATAGTCATTATTATTATCATGCTTATTCACAATTCAGATCTTACCCAGTGAATCAACTCTGAATATTTCAGGGCACTTTAATTTAATAAACACCTTGAAAATGCCCTGGAATTTTGCACTTAAAGGTCCTGGAAAGTCCTGGAATTTGTTATATCAAAATGGGTATGAACCCTGTGGTAGCTGTAGGATATGAACGAAGCTTGGGCTCGAGGTGGTGTAAAGTACCGCATTTCTTCGATTAGTACCACATGGAATTTTGTAGCTCCTCTCCACCCCTCCCTCACCCCTCTAGAACGATTTGTTGTTGTTTTACGTCCTAGCAACATCTAAGGTCATATCAGGAAGGGTACCGACTTGTGACAGTGCGCACTCATGGCAACTTTATAGTGCTGTCCCACTGGGAAACCAGGCCGCCGGCACCATGACGTGGTATCCCACTCAGCCACACTATCCTGACACTGAGCACACCAGTCCTTGCCCTGTCCTAATAATGCCGAGCGCCTGGCTAGGAAGCAACAAGTATAAATTTTTAAGTCATTGGTTTGACTCGACCGGGGTTCAAACCCACGACCCCCACGATCTACCAGCACGGGAGACGGACGCTCTAACTCATTCGGCCATCCCGTCTGGTTCTCTAGAACGATGTGTGTCAGTGGAAGACTGGTCGAGGAAGGCCATCCATTAATACATTTTGTTGATCTTTATATTTCCTTCCTTTACTTGTCCTCTCGCATAAATTGTCATTGAAATTTATTTATTATTTAACCAAAGCATATGGAAATGAACCAGATTAAATTATTAGCCCTTTTCAGAGGTTGTGGATGGGAAATATTTATGAGAGGTTCCTATCGTTTACTTTATCTGCATATTAAAAATAAGTTGGTAGTGGTTTGCTTTTCGTACACTGAGAGTGAGAGGAGAAGGCTGATTATTTCTTTTTGTCTTCTTTGTCTCCACAGTGGGAGAGAACTACAATTCTGTACGAGACATTATCCTAATGGCACTATTAGTTGAGCTGTGATGAAAGATATCTGCAATTTCTCAGATTGCTATGATTTTCCAATTTTCGATTTGCATTGCTTCTATGCAATCTTTAAGAAAAACATTGTACATATGCTACACATTTTCCCAGCTATTATTTAAATACCACAAAATGCCAAGAATATTTTTAAGATTCAACCCTGTTGTAGGGTTGCGTGTTCGATTCTGTGGATATGTAGGTAGGCTAAGGTGAAAAACAATACAGACAGAGAGAAAGAGAAAGTGAAGCAAAGTAAGAGTGTCAGAAGAGAGTGTCCAAGCCTCTCTGGTTTATTATATATGGTAGATGGGTTCATTGTAGAGTCCCCTAATGGGAAGCAAGCATTCTTGGTCCTGCCAATAGGGATCAAGCATTCCTGGTCCCCATGGCTACCAGTGGTCTGCACACCACCACCAAGCTGTGTGGCCCCTCTGGCCACCACCAGCCTTGAACCTTGGCTCTGAGTGTGGTGATCCTACCTAGCAGAGGGAGAGGGGGAGGGGGAGGGGGAGGGGGTAGGCCCTGAGTGCCCCTTACACACAGCCCAGCCAGTGCCACTATGTCTATTTACATTCCACTCAGGCACCACCAGCACTTACATATATATATACATGCGTCTGGTCACGTATACCCTTTTAGTAATAGAACATTTGCATTCCCCCTAATATCGAAAATCAGAATATTTGACACTGTGTTAAGCCGGGTTTAATTTCCACGGAAAGTCGTAGTGGTCTCGCTGTCTCAGGAAGCTGGAAGTCAGGTTTATCCAGTCCTCACCAAGGGACACCAGACGGGATGGCTGAATGAGTTGAGCGTCCGTCTCCCGTTTTGGTAGATCGTGGAGTTCGAACCCTGGTCGAGTCAAACCAATGACTTAAAAATTGATACATGTCGCTTCCTACCCTGGCGCTTGGCATTATTAGGAGAGGGCAAGGACTGGTTGGCTCAGTGTCAGAGTAATGATTGTGACTGAGTGGGATATCAGGTCATGGTACTGGCAGCCTTGTCTCCCAGTGGGCCAGCACTATAAAGTCACCATGAGTACAGACTGTCACAAGTAGTTTGTTGCCCGTCCTTATATGACCTTAGATGTTATCATGACGTAAAACTCCAACAACCAACCAGCCAGTTCTCACCAGTATTTGTATTATTCCCATGACCAATCTTTACAAACTGTGCTTGAGTAACATTCTGGCATTGTTGCGACTGTATTAGCTCCCACTTCGTCATCGATTTCCGTGGGTTTTTTTTGTGTTTTTCTTCTTTTTCCTCTGCGAACACTTCCCTCCCCCTCCCACTCCCCGCGATTGAGGAATTACGGTACTTGCGCCCAGTTTGCCTTAGGGGCCTGCTGTGGCTGTGATATTGGTGAAAGGGTACTTGCTCCTGGTTCAATTTGGTAATGTGTTGTGCTTTGTGGCGAAATTGAATGGTGGAGGGTTTGTCAGATCAGCCATACACATATCACGTTTCGCGATTATTGTTAGGTCAGCCACACATACACCTGTATAGTTCCGCGAAGCGCAGATCTGGTCACGTGACCATGGATAATAAAGCATGCGTATTTCACATGTTCGTTGGCAATTATTTGTTTGTTGGGGTTTTGCGCCGTAGCAACATTATGGTCTTATAAGGATGGGTACCAACTTGTGACAGTGTGCACTCATGGCGACTTTAAAATGCTGCTCTGGGAGATCAGGCACTGTGATCCGATATCCCACTGAGTCACATTATCCTGATACTGAGCTAACCAGTCCTTGCCAGGGTTTCCAGTAGAAAATAATTTGAGGGTAGGCAGAAGGGGGGTGGGGTGGGGGGGGGGGGAGGTGAGGTCCGGGGCTTTGGAGGGTTTGTTGTCTCTGCCTCCTTTAAGAACCTTTCAAAAGAAAATTTATCCCAACAATTTGAGGGTACAGAGTCATACCTTGAGAAAATTTAAGGAAACAGAATTTTACCCATGTTACCCTCTGGCTCAACCCCTGCTTGCTCTATCCTAGTAATGCCGAGCGCCAGGCTAGGTAGCGACAAGTATCAATTTTGGTTTGATTCGGCATGGATTCGAACTCCCGACCTTCCACACGAGAAGCCTTCATTCCGCTGATTGGGCCATTGTGTCTGGTCCAATGATAGATAAAGACGGAAGTTCATATTGGCTTCAAGGCTCATATATATGGTCCATCTTGCTAATATATATATTTTTAACATTATTGGTAAGAGAAAACAGTGGGTGACCAAACTCTGACTGGCACCTCCTAAAAGGCCAGTATTGAAGTAATCAAATTGGTTGAGAACAATGACTCAGGCTGGCCAAGCAATATCACCCTACGTTTTATTTATTTATTCATTTATTTATTTATTTGAGCAATGTTTTGTGGGCAAATGGGGGCTGATAGCTATTGTTGCACTCAGACACGAACTGCTCGTGAGAGGTTTGCCTGCGTGTGAGCAGACCAAGGGCACCCAAGCCGCTCAACCAACCTTGAGCTGTCTACCATAGGTGTTACCGGATTAATTCAATGAATAATACTCATATAATCTATTGTATTAACTATTATACTCCACATTGTGTAATTGTTTATTTTTCATGGTTAAAGGGTTAGGGAAAGTCATTCAAGAATATGGGAAATAGCTTTGACAATAGTGAAAGCTGTGAGATCGCGTTCACCGGTCTGTGTGCTTGTGTGTGTGTGTGTGTGTGTGTGTGTGTGTGTGTGTGTGTGTGTGTGTGTGTGTGTGTGTGTGTGGTGTTTGTGGTATGTGGTTGGTGTGTGGTTGGTTGTGGTATTGGTTGTGTGTGGTGTGTGGTTGGTGTGTGTATGTGTGGTGTTTGTGGTATGTGGTTGGTGTGTGTGGTGTGTGGTTGGTGTATGTATGTCTGGTGTGTATGTTGTGTGTATGTGTGGTGTTTGTGTGGTGTGTGTGGTGTGTGGTTGGTGTGTGTGTGTGGTGTGAGTGGTGTGTGTGTGTGGTATATGTGTGTGTGTGGTGTATGTGTGGTGTGTGTGGTGTGTCATTGGTGTGTGTATGTGAGGTGTTTGTGTGGTGTGTGTGTGTGTGTGTGTGTGTGTGTGTGTGTCTGTGAGGATTCAGGCACTTATTATATCACCTACCCAGCCGGCATGGCTCCTAATTTCACCACTGGTGTCTTGCGTCATCAAACATTAGCCAATCTTTCTCATCACCTCAGCGCTGTGGAATGTTTACAGTAATCACACACACACACACACACACATACGCCTCACTGTGCCGCGTCCCAGAGGAATGTCTATCAGGGATTAATCTGTCTGGTGCTTCTGGCCAGAGGTCAATCAGAGGTCAATTACAGTTTCGTTTCCTGCTCGGTTAATGCGATTCGGCGTTAAGTAACTTCGTTGTGGTCTGCCTGCTTTGACTAAAGGCCCTGTCACACATCACCAGATTGGGGGAAACGGAAAGAAACTGAACAAAGTCCATTGATATCCGACAAAGTCAGGTTTGTGTCCGTACAAGTTTTGAACATGCACAAAACTTGGAACCGATGCCGCCGGATTGACGTCTACGGTTCTTGTCCGGTTTGAGTGCTATTCGTTCATGTCCATTTCATGTCCGTTCATCTGGCGGCCTTTGACCCGATATCGCAACACTTTGACACATTTTAATACATTTTGATACATATCACGCCCGAACACCACCGGACGAGACAATTCTGTCCTTTGCTCAATCCGGCATAGTGTGACCGGCACTTAAATGATTATGTAGGTCAGTCAGTCAGTCAGAGAAATGTGATGTATTAATCCGGCATGAAAGATCTAGGCGATTTCGCGGATTTCGGCGATTTTTGTTGTTTGCGATTTGTGTTATTTCTCAAATATATAGGACATATAACCCCAACAAAGAAACAGTCTAAATTTTAAGTACTTTCTGCACCTACTACCTAGTATGAGGTAATATGCTGTTGCCAGGACGTAAAACTCCAACAACCAACCAGCCTAATATGATCCCAAAATTAATCAAAGTCGTTAATCAAAATGTGTAATTATCCACGTTGTTATTTAATTTGCTTACATTCTGTGAAAACGCGATGGTTGAATACAAAATATGACAGAATACAAGTTTAGCACATCTCGCTATGAATACCAACATGCAATCCCTAATCAATCAATCAACATCTTTAATTTGATAATGATTTTGGATATTTTGTGTTAATTTCTCTGCTAATGACTCCCCCCCCCCCCCCCCCCCCCCCCAAACGGTGACCCGATATCCGCTCAGTCACATTATCCTGGCATTTAGCCAACCAGTCCTTGCCCTATCGTATTAATGCCAAGCGCCAGGCTAGGAATAGGAGGCGACAACTATCAATTTTATAAGTCACTGGTTTGACTCAACCGGGAACCGAACTCCCGATCCCCGCACGCGAGGACCGCGCTCTACTGATTGGGCCATCGCGCCCGGTGTGAAGATAGAGTGGCATCCTGAGTAGATGGCTAGAAATTGTGTATGAACTATTTCTACAAGCTCTCTTCCTCCCCTTCCCTCCCTCCCACCGGCTTCCCAGAATGCTCTGCGGGGTAGGGGGGGGGGGGGAGAAGTACTTGTGAATGAATAGAAAGTGTTGGGTCTGATTGCGCCTATTAGTTGGGTCAAAGACCCTATAATACTAAGACGGCTCACTCAGCCTGTACTGTGTAATCAAAATGATCAAACCCACCACTTGGTACGCTGGTTATTCTCTTGGTTAAACAGGTGCTATATTATATGTATAAATATATATGAATGTGAATGATGTGTGATGATGGTGATGATGATGATGATGATGATGATGATGCTGATGTGTATTTGTTCATAGCAATTTCATATTGATGTGTATTCACACTTACCTATCTCATGTATAATATAATTGTATGTGTTTACATGTGAAACACCAACCAGCAGCCGGGCTGATCAAACCCACCACAAGGTGGCACTGCAAAATTTACATTACCATGGGAGAGATAGGGAGTGAGCCGTCTTAGTATTATAGGGTCTTTGGTTGGGTGACTTCAGGGCAACCAGGGTGATATGAATACGTAATTTTGGTATAATATACCTTTTCCACGGAGCATGCACAGTAAACTGCTACCTTCAACATTGGTTGTGAAAATCCTCTAATAGACATTTTCCACAGAACATGATGCACTGTAAGCTGCTACATATAAAATTAGTTCTTGTCACTGCTCTCAGAGTGTGGATTGGTGGTGAAAATCCTCTATAGGACCGTTTCCACAGAGCATGCAGCACACTGAACTGCAACATGCAACATAAGTTTTGCCAGTATTCTCAGAGGGTGGGTTGGTGCTGGAAACCTTCTATAGGACCTTTTCCATAGAGCATGCTGCACAGTGAGCTGCTACCTGCAACATTTGTTTTTGCCACTGCTATTAGAGGGTAGGTTGGTGGTGGAAATCCCCTATCAGGGATGACAAATCTGCACGATTTCACTGATTTCCAGGATTTTTCCTGTAGCTGCGCCTGTCCTGATATGACCTTAGATGTTGCTAGGATGTAAAACTCCAACAACCAACCAACCAATATGTTGTTTCAAGCTACAGCACCATCAGCGTATACTAATATGTGGTGCAAACGCCGCAGCACTAGCAGCGTATACTACTAATGGCTTCAAACGTCGCAACAGGGTCAGCGTATACTACTAATACATGCTTCAAATGGCGCAGCACTATCAGCGTATACTACTAATACGTGCTTCTAATGCTGCAGTACTATCAGCGTATACCGATATGTGGTGCAAACGCCACAGCACTAGCAGTGTATACTACTAATACATGCTTCAAATGGCGCAGCACTATCAGCGTATACCAATATGTATGAAACCAGACTTCCGGGAATTTTCAGCGATTCCCTGACAATGCTAAGCCTATGGGAGAATATCAGCATTTGCACTTTTTTTCCCAGAGACCACTTTTATCCCTGCCTATAAGACCTTTTCCACAGCGCACGCTGCACATTGTAATGCTACCTGGAAGATTGGTTCTTGTCAGTGCCATCAAAAAGGATTTTGCCAGGGAAATCTTTAATAGAGTGAGTTGCTACACGTAACATTAATTCTTGCCAGTGCCGTCAGAGGGTTTATTGGTGGTGGAAATCATCTGTAGCGCGGGCCGCAATGAACCAGAGCGTCCTCAGGTTTTCTACTATCTACAGTTGACAACTGTCAAGCCCCTGCAGCCTGGTGGAGGTTATGTTCATCAGAAATGTGGTTATTCCTGGGATGGCATCTTTTAAAAAATTGATTTATATTTCTGTTCAGTTGTGCTGGTTGCTGGTTTGTAGCCGATGAACTGAAATATGAATGTTTGTTTGTTATTTTACATCCTAGCAACATCAATGATCATATCAGGGTGGGTACCAACTTGTGACAGTTCACACTCATGGCGACTTTATAGTGCTGCCCCACTGGGAGACCAGGTCACTGGCACAATAACCCGATATCGCACATAGTCACATTATCCTGCTACTTGTCTAACCAGTCCATGTGCTAGCCTATTATTGCCAAGCGCCAGTCTACGAAGTGACAAGTATCAATTTTATAAGTCATTAATTTGACTCGGCTGGTTTTCGAACTCCCGACATCCCGCACGAGAAGCTTGTGCTCTACGAAATTTGAAGAAATGCGCATCAGCATGTCTCCACCGACACACCCATCACACACACACACACACACACACCACGTGACTGCCATCGGGCACCCAGTTGAAGGGGGGACGCATCTTTTAAAGCTAGAACTGTCAGCAGACTGTTATGGAAGGTTGAGGCTGGTGTGGTTTCTACCTCATTCCCGACTGCCTGATGCAGCTGCATGTGTTATCATTAGTGTTAGCGGCATTTGGGAAAATGAGGTTACCAAGTAGCTTGTCGTCTACTTATGTAGTAATCTGCAGTTGAGGCTGTTGCACTAAGTAGTTGTTGTTGATGTTGTTAAAGGTTAACTGTGTCTTGACAGATACACAAATGTCTTTCATGTTTAGTATGTTATATGTTATATTTAGTATATTATTTATAGTATATATTACATGTATAAAACTTATGGTATGCTGGTATTGCAGGTATTGCAATACCTCAGGGAGTTTGACGCCCCTGCCCTGCAGAGTTGTAAACCACTGCCTTGTGGTACAGGTTCTTGACAGAACCGAAGGCTAAGGGAGCAAACCCTAAACAGAAAACCATGTCACTGTGGCAGCATTAAGGGCGGTTGATGTATGGAACTCCCAACATCTCCCGACCAGCCACTGCAGGGACAAATAGTTTTGCGCCTGTCTTGACATGTTCTTGCCGGTGTGAAACCTCTATTTGCTCCCCGAGAGAGTGCCGCTGGTAACTTGCAAAAGCCAGCAGCACTTCAACACTTTTGCAGGAAGCTTTCATGAAATGTGCAAGATCTACCGTGCAATCGTGCTATCCACCCTACTATACGGAGCCGAGGCCTGGACAGTGTACAGACGACAGATGAAAAAGCTGCATGCCTTCATGATGCGACATCTGCGTTCAAACATGAGGCTAACCTGGCAGGACAAAGTGACAAATAAGGAAATACTCGAACGGACGGGGCTGCCCTCTATGGAAGATCTTCTGATCAAAAAGAATCTCCAGTGGACTGGACACCTCATGAGGATGTCATCAAACAGGCTACCAAAGCAGATCCTCTATTCGCAACTGTCTTCTGGTTACAGAAAGAGAGGGTGACCTCGTCTCCGGTTCAAGGATACCATCAAGAGAAACCTGAAGCTGAGAGACATTAAGACCGACTCATGGACCACTCTCACAGTAGAGAGCTAAATGAAGAGCAGCAGTCAAGTAATGAAAGCAGTCTTTGTTGCATCGCGACCGACAGCATGATGATGATGATGATGATAAAACTCATGCAAACATAAATAACGGAATATTAAAGTTGCATAGTCCGATGAAGCATCAAATTTTCAAAACCAAAACGCTTACCTAGATTTGATTCTACATATTTATCTTAGAGACTGGTACAATTATTAAGCATTTGTTGTCACATAGAAGGGCATGGGGAGTCAATTTAATGGAACCTGTTACTACATAAGCCTATGGCATTAGAGTTTTGGCATGCTTGCGAAAATTTGGCATGTTGTCACTTCAAATATCTCCAAAGTTAGCCATTTAAACTAAAAGTTACTTCAACCTAAAGTAAAGTAGCTTATAATGATCAATTTAATGTATTCATCTCAGAAAATGACAGAAACTCAAAGCCATCGGACTATGCAATTTTAAATTATTGTCGTATCTACACCGATATTCGCCAAATATGATGGTTTGGTCTGCTACCGACTATCATTTGTATATGTTATAGATTTTTATGTTATAGATTTTTATATTGTATGGATAATTTGATCAAATATCTTTATATATATATTATATCATATGGATAATTGTATATTATATATATTATATATTGTACATATTGTATATGTTATCTGTGTTATATATATTAATTATTATGTATATTATATATATTATATCTATTATATCTATTCCCTGAAGTGAATTTTAAATAGAAAAACGTCTGCGTCCACACGTCCTTATTGTTATTCTTGTTTTATTAATGGTTCGCACAGAAGAGCAAGAAGTAGTGCAGTGAGGAAGACCAATTGTCCCCACTTGAATTTGTCCCTACTTCAGGGTGCATATCCCAATAGCTTTAGATAAATATGTCAGGTTGGTCATTGTAATCTGCCTCACTTTAATTTGAATTTAAATGACTAACTTATTTGAAGTGTAAGTATGCAAACAAATTAATTTTGGCGTGCTTGTTAAAACTCTGACCCCATAATAGGCTTCAGCAGTCTCAGGTTCTATCAAATTGACTTTGTAGTAATAGTACACCCTTCTATGTAGTAACAAATACTTAACAGGTGCGCCAGTATATAAGTTAGATATGTCTGTTCAAATCTCGATCAGTGTTTTGCTTTCTAAAAGTTTATGCTTTTATCAGACATATGGAACACTAAGCGGTATGTAAAATATTCTGATAAAACACATTGGTGGGGGAATGCAAATGGTCTATAATGGTAAATGGTATATAGTGCCAGGTGCATGAATGTATTTATGTAGTTGCTAGTGATCCTTTACTTATGGTCAATAGTCATTATGTATTAGGCAGATAGTGTGAAAGAGGCACTATAGATAGTGTGTAAGGGGCACTTGGAGCTCTACTCACTACCCCCTCCCCCCTCTGTTAGTCTGGATCACCACACACTCAGCTCAGGCAGGTGGTGGCCAAGCAGCCACACCGCATGGTGGTGGTGGGCAGATCACGGTAGCCATGGTGACACAGGAATGCTTGATGTTCATTGGTGGAACTATAAATGCTTGATTCTCATTGGAGAACACGGTCAGGTGGTATGCCATACCAGATCCATGTACCACTATATAATAATAAACCTGAGGGCATTGTCTCTCTCTCTACTTTCATTCTTTATACTCTTCCTTTCTCTTCATGCCTGTATTGATTTCATTATAGCCTGCCTACACAAACCACAGATTCCAGCTGAGGACTTTACAAGTATATATGTAATTTTTTTTTTTTAAACAGATGTTTCACATTGTGAAGAAACATTGACATATATATACTAAATGGCATATCCCTCCGCTAGATGGCAACAGAGTAGCTAAAATAGCAAAGATGTAGGTGTTTAGATACAAAAGCATGTGGATATGATCATGTGCCTCACACACCTGGCCAATGCGCAGGTGTGTTGGTGGGGGGGGGGGGGGGCAGGTCATGTTGTTCCCAGTGAACATCAAACCGTTAGGAACAAAAGATCCTTCCATGCTAACAATATGCATACATTATGCGAGAACCGGTTAAACTGAACTTTAACGAAGCTGCATAGTCCGATGAAAGCATAAAATTGGCTAAGCCAAAACACTTAGCATGTTTTGATCCTATTGTTTGTTTGTTGGGGGTGTTGCATCTAAGCAACATCTATGGTCATATCAGGACAGATACCGACTTGTGACAGTGCACACTCATGACAACTTTATAGTGTTTCCCCATTGGGAGATCAGACCACCAGCACCATGACCCAATATCCCATTCAGTCACATTATCCTGATACTGAGCCAACCAGTCCTTGCCCTACCCTAGTAATTCCAAGCACCAGGCTAGGTAGCGACAAGTATCAATTTTATAGCAGGATATAAATCTCCAACAAACAAATAATCTGTTATGTTGGTAGTTATACTTCTGGCTCAGTTTTGTAAGCGGACTGCCGACACAATGACAATTGCAGGAATCGTCTCCTTTTTTTCCGAGAACGGTGCTGGAAGCAATTTTAAGAAGTACTGAATAATGAAATGCGCACAATTCTGTAAGCAATTAATAAGGATGGAAAGTTGTCTGCCTGGACTTGGGCCTCCGATGGCACATCCTTCTCGTAAAATGCCTAAAGTCCCAGTCAGACCTCACTGGATTGAGGAAACGGACAGAAACCGGACACTGTCTGGTGAAATACGGCAATGTACGGTTTATATACGGTACCCATCCGGTGTGTCCGTTCTATCTCCGGTGGTGTCCGGCGGTGTCCGGTACAAGTTTTGAACATACACAAAACTTGTACCGGACACTGCCGGACTGAGGTGTATGGTTGGTGTCCGTTTTAAGTCTGTTTAGTCCGTTTCATGTCCTGTACCCATCCGTTAGGTGTCCGGTTTGTATCCTGAAGAGTCCGTTGACGGTGCTGTGGGAATTCAGTCCATCAGTTTTTGGTGCGTCCTTGAACAGTCCGGTAAGTGTCTGGTTGGTGTCCGGTTGGTGTCCGGTTGGTGTCCGGTCCATCCGTTAAACATTCGGTTGTCATCCGGTTATCGTCCGGTGGCTATTCGTTAATGTACGTTCCTTGTCCGTTTAGCATTCGTTTCATCCGGTACCTTTTGGTACATTTCGGTACATTTTGACACCCGACACCAACGAATGGACTTTGTCCGGTGGTGTCCGGTACTCTCTCTGGTAAGGTCTGACTGGGCCTTTAGAAAGATTCAATGAATGTGTTGTAAAAGCTGCAATAGACGAGACACCTCGAATAGAAGAAATCTTGTCTTGTTATATTATCCTAAAATACTTCAATGGGAGTTTGATTTCCCGCCTATAATGCTTAGCAGGTAAACTAAACTTATTACGGTTAGTTAAAGCTGCATAATCCGATGAAAACATCAAATTTTCAAAACCAAAGCAATTATCTAGATTTGATTCTACATATCTAACTTAGATACTGATGCACTTGTTAAACACCTCTCGCCACATAGAAGGGAGTGCTGAGGCAATTTAATAGAACCTGTTACTGCAGAACCCTATGGTGTCAGATTTCTTGCATGCTTGCAAACATTATTTTTGCATGCTTGCATTTCAAATATCTCAAAAACTAGCCATTTAAAATAAAAGTTACGTCAAACTAAGGTAGATTATAATGATCAATGTCATATATTTATCTCAGAAAATAAGAGAAACTCAGAACCATTGGACTATCCAACTTAAAAAAGTCTAAGTGTTTTTGACCTTTTAATAACCCTTTCAATCTTTAACCCTTTAACTCTGAAAGACAGGGTTCATAGCAACCATGCAACATGTCGCATTTACCCACCCACCTGCCAGTGAATGAGGTTACCACAGCCTACTGCATATGTAATATTGTATAGTCAGCATGGTTACCAGCATCACCACTGGAGGGCGCCACCATCCCCGCCCACTTTCACTTCTCATCAGACTTTATAGCCTCCATCACCAGCACCGAGCACAGTGGCCGAATCGGTAGAGCGCAGGCTTCCCATGCGGAAGGTCTGGAATTCGAATCCCAGTCGAGTTAAATCAAGGACTTACAAAATTGATAGTTGTCGCTACCTAGCCTGGTCCTTGGCATCGATAGGATTGGATAAGGACTGGTTGGCTCAGTAGCAGGATAATGTGACTCAGTGGGAAATTGGGTCATGGTGCCAGTGGACTGGTTTCCCAGTGGGGCAGCACTATAAAGTTACCATGAGTGTGCACTGTCACAAGTCGGTGCCCATCCTGATATGACCTTAAATGTTGCAATGACATAAAGCATCAACAAACAATAAACCCTCCAACACCAACAAAAGCCCGTCCTGATATGACCTTAGATGTTGCTAAGACATACAACAACAACCAACCAAGCAACAAAAGTGGGCGGGGGCCAGGCGGAAAAGAAAAATGACCCAACAGCTGTGACCGAAATAAATATATCCAGCATATTCAATCAAATATTATGTAAAGCAGAAGGAATATCAAAAGCCTGAAATTGAGACTGACACTCACATATGATAGATCCCAAAATTCCCTGCGTTGGCAGCAAGGTGCAGGGCTGGGAAGCGGTAGTGAGACTAAAACCATGGCCACACGTACAGCGGTACACCGACTTAGATGAGGCAAACTACATGAGTCGAACTAGCAGCGCATTCACACATACAGAGTTTTCAAAGTGTGTCGCATTAAGACACGCACATTAAATCGGCTCAGATCGATGGTTGTTTGTTGTTGTTTTACATCCTAGCAACATCTAAGGTCATATCAGGATGGGTATCCACACACACATACATCCACACATACATCGACACGCCAGATGTACATACATGTAATGTATACAAACAACATACCTAAGAGATGGGAAGAGTAGGACGGTCCAAACATGTACTCCAACCACTATCAAAAACAACTACCTGTTAGGAAGCAGTCTCCATATATTAAGAAATGGGAAGGTCCAAACATGTAGGATGGTCCAAACATGTGTTCTAACCACTATGAAAGCAACTAGCTGTTAGGAAGCAGTCTCCATCCATGTGCATAAGCCACCTCAACTAAACCAGTTGCGTTCACACATGCCACTTAGGACGACTCCAGCTAGTTCGCCTCATCTAATCTACCTTGCGAAGCGGTTTAATTGAGGTGAACTAGTTGAGTTGACACATCCCTAATTCGCCTCAGCGGCACAGTCACATGCCCGATCTGAGTCAACTTAGATGAAGCGAACTAGTTCAGGCGACTTAAGGCCTGTGTGTGATCGGGGCTTATGTGACATCCAAGATAAATTGCCTCCATCGGCGCCAATCCTGGAAGGCTATTCTCGGATAACCAACAGCCGAATTGCAAGAAAGGCAGAATTCTAATATTGTGTGTGTGAATTAGTTTGTTGTTGTTGTTGGTGTTAAAAAAGCTTGAATTAGGTAGGGGTTGGTTCCTCAGATTCCCGGTACTGCTTCCAGATTCTGGTTAGGTTTCTTTTCATGTGAGGGCTTATTTTGTTGTTGTTGGCTTAATTATATGTAACATGCATATCGACTCGCAAACTTAAAAATAATATTGGGGGGTTGGGGTGGGGGGTCCTCAGATTCCAGGTACTGCTTCCAGGTTCAGGTTAGATTTGTTTTGATGGGAGGGCTTGTTTTGTTGTTGTCTTAATGTTATCTAACATGCATATTGACTCGCATACTTAAACAAAAAAAATTGGGGGGGGGGGAGGTTAATGTGTTTATTCATCTGAACATATTATTTAATTAGCGCTGGGGCACTGGTCGTCCAGCCATTGAACAATCATGGTTAATTACATAAATTATCGAAGAGAGTAGTCTGTATGCACAGTACACGTCACTCTCTATTCACATGTAGGTAATAATTTATACCCACGGCATGAATTACTCGTGTTATACATAGCATGGACAATAAGGGGAAATCCCATTATAACACGATCATGGAGCGTTCATTAAAATGTTATCGCAAAAACAGCGGGGTCGCGCTAAATCAGGGTTCAGTTTATTGAATTACCTTTGATTTAAGGAATTCTGGGTCCAATGAGTCATTGCATTATATCCGAATTCACGTTAAATTGGGGCGCATTATAACGGGGTTTCACTGTATTAATAATAGTTGATACCTAAAGTTGTTACACAAAGATACCAGTGTGGGTGAGAGTTAATTATGGTGATGAATGGAATGGAATAAACTGGAATTAATTACTGATTTAACAAACAAAAACTATATTAGCTTCACAATATATGATGATTAGGAGATTTTATCGATATCTTTTTAGAATATAGATTTTATTTGAGCAATTATGAGAATATGAGTAGTAATTCATGATGCTGGGGCTAGTTTGTGTGTGTGGTGAGTGTGTAGGTGTGTGTGTGGTGGTGTAGGTGTGGTGTGTTTGGTGGGGGTGTAGGTGTGTGGTGGGGGTGTAATGGGTACTGGGGGTATAGGTGTCTGATGGGGTGTAGGGGGTATAGGTGTGTGTACCAGTATCAGTATTACAACTGTCAACCATCACCGATACTGCCAGAATTACTACTCCTACCACCACCACCACACTATATGTGTTCGGGTGTCAATAACAGCAACAAACAATAGTGGGTCTGGAGCAACTCCGTGGGCGGAAGTGGCGTCTTTTTACTCGGTAGGTGGCGTGGTGATGTGACATCAGATGGTTGGATGTTGGAGGTTTACATCTAAGGTCATATCAGGACGGATACCGACTGGTATATGACATTAGATGTTGCTAGCTCGTAAAACAACAACAAACTAACATATAGTTTGTTTTCAGACCCAGATAACGTGGGCTGTTGTTTATGTTCTACAAACCACATTCCACGACTTGAGTGGATGCAGACGCCGAGTGGGTGAGTTTGTTGTTGTTTTACGTCCCAGCAACATCTAAGGTCATATCAGGACGAGTACCAACTTGTGACAGTGTCCACTCATGGCGACTTTATAGTGCTGCCCCACTGGAAGACCAGGCCACCAGCACCATGACCTGATATCCCACTCAGTCACATTATCCTGACACTGAGCCAACCAGTCGTTGTCCTATCCTAATAATGCCGAGCGCAAGGCTAGGAAGTGGCAAGTATCAATTTTTAAGTCATTGGTTTGACTCGACCAGGGTTCGAACCCACGGTCTACCAACACGGGAGACGGATGCTCTAACTCATTCGGCTATCCCGTCTGGTCCGAGTGGGTGAGAAAACAGGCCGGTGTGTTTTCAGCTTTTCACGTACAAGTCGGCAATAGCGCCGCCACAATCAGCGTCCGGTGGTATTCACAGTCACGGACCCGCGTCTCACTTCCGCCGGCCGTTCACCCCGGTCGACTATAACAGTTTGTTTGTTGGAGTTTTACGTCCTAGCAACAGCTATGGTCACATCAGGATGGGATACTAACATTAACATCCACTTTAACATGCTAATTGAAATGGTGTTCCTCTATCTTCGTATTTGACTGGATATTCAAGAGCTTATAATATACTTTTTTTGTGTGTGGTAAATATGTTTATTCTGCTGAATAAGTCTTTTGTCAGTGCCGAAGCACTGGTCTTCCAGCCATTTTTCAATTCAGGGTTATTTACACAAAAAGTATATGGAATAAGGTATACAATAACTGTTGGAATACACAATTTGCAGCATGTAACACAATGAAATTCTGTAACCCAAAAGTTCCATAGCAATATGGTAACAGTAGTGTCATATAACTAGATCAATATTAGTCAGATCAATGGGAGTATTTACATAGTATTTAGAATGTAAGCAGAAGTTATCTTCTGTATTCAGTTGGTAAAGTTGTAGTAAGTTTTAATGTTCAGTTGCAGTTAGGCAAGCGGTATATAAATGTCAGTTTGTTAGAAATATTCTAGTGTAACTCTAGTGTAGTTAGTTATGTGAGTTTATGAATTATGTTGTTGGGGTGGGGGTTACTTTAGTTTGAAGGAACTTTTATAATGTAAAGGGTTAGCTTTGGAGATATTTGAAGTGAAAACATTTAAAACTTGGTGTGCACACTGAAATGCTGGCATTTTATGCTTTGTTTTTTATGCATAGTAACATACATAGCACAGGATCACCAAACTGGGGGGGGGGGGGGTTAATAAGTGTACAAGTATTTAAGTTGTATTGGTAGGATCAAATCTACTAAGTGTTTTGGTTGAGAAATTTGATGCTTTCATCGGATTATATGCCACTTTGATGGTAGAGGGGTGTGTGGGGGTGGGGTGAGTGTGTGGGTGGGGGGGTGGAGTGTGAGTGTGTGGATGGGTGTGTGGCTGTGGCTGTGGCTGTGCTGGTGGCAGGGTTGGCACTTGGTGATGCTGGGGGATGGCCGCTGGTACCAGTAAGCCACTATGCAGGGTCACTGGCTGTCCGAGTCACTCAGTGGCCGGGAGCACTCCCTCAATAGGCTGCCTGGCATCAGCGCCTTCGTTGGCTCCCTACTTCAGGCCGGCGGGGTCCACACGCGCTTAAATCTCATTTACATGAATGCTTTGCTGATGTTAATACTAGCCACATAGAGCACGTGCCTGAGGAAAGGGCCTCTTTTTTTCTATATTATTATTATTATTATTATTAATAGTAGTAGTACTAGTAGTAGTAGTAGTAGGAGGAGTAGTAGTAGGAGTAGAAGGAGTAGTAGTACTACTAGTAGTAGTAGCAGTAGTAGTAGGAGTAGTAGGAGTAGTAGTAGTAGGAGTAATAGTAGGAGTAGTAGTAGTAGGAGTAGTAGTATGAGTAGTAGTAGGAGTAGTAGTAATACTAGTAGTAGGAGTAGTAGTAGTAGGAGTAGTAGTATGAGTAGTACTAGTAGTAGTACTAGTAGTAGTAGGAGTAGTAGTAGTATCATGGGAGATAGTGTAACAAATGGAAACATCATGGCAACCTCGAACGAGGCTTGAACCCACATTACTGCCACATGTTCCCCTGGAATCACAAGTCTCACACTTACGATTACAAACATACAGGTGACGTCCTTCAATTACACACACAAAATTGAATTACCAACCATTGGTTTCAAATCCAAGTGGGTTCTCTACCACACATATTGGTACAGAAAAACCTCATTATAACCGTCCTGACATGACCTTAGATGTGGTAGGATGTAAAACAAC
Source organism: Branchipolynoe longqiensis (assembly GCA_030323885.1). Classification (NCBI taxonomy): domain Eukaryota; kingdom Metazoa; phylum Annelida; class Polychaeta; order Phyllodocida; family Polynoidae; genus Branchipolynoe; species Branchipolynoe longqiensis. Next base: position 39,242,777 of record CM059188.1, read on the forward strand.
AATGATCAAGCAAAACCTCATTATAATGCGCACTTATTTAACACAAATTCCGATATAATGCAATGATACACTGGACCCAAATTCCTTAATTCAAAGGTAATTCAATAAACTGAACCCCGATTTAGTGCGACCCTGCTGTTTTTGCGATGACATTTCATGGGGCCCCAAAGATCGCGTTACAACAGGGTTCCACTGTAATGTGGAAACTGATTACGAGATGGTGCTCTTGTGATCCACCCCGCCCCTTTTTCCTCCCCTCTCCATATACCCCTGAATGTGCTGGGTGTCACACTTTGTCAGCTGTGGGATCTATGAGCCAATATTCTCCCAGTTGGCAATAGGAGCCTCGATAACTTGATCATGCAGCCACCCCCCCCCCCATAACTCACAGCCTATTTTAGAATTCCTACCTATACTGGTAGTGAAAGATAGGGGTAGTATTAGGTAAGGTAGTACAACTACCCCTATCTTTCACTACCTGTATTACAACCGTCAACCATCAACACCACTGCCAGAACTACTACTTACTACTACCACCACCAACACTGCTACAACAACCACTATGACTACTACCACCACCCCACCCCACCCGTCACTACCACTAACTAGTACAACTACCCCTATCTTTCACTACCAATATTACAACAGTCAACCATCACCACCACTGCCAGAACTACTACTACTACTATCACCACCAAAACTGCTACAACAACCACTATGACTACTACCACCACCCGTCACTACCACTAACTAGTACAACTACCCTTATCTTTCACTACCAGTATTACAACCGTCAACCATCACCACCACTGACAGAACTACTACCACCACCAAATCTGCTACAACAACCACTATGACTAGTACCACCGCCCCACCCGTCACTACCACTAACTAGTACAACCACCCCTATCTTTTACTACCAATATTCCAACCGTCAACCATCACCACCACTGACAGAACTACTACTACTACCACCTCCAGAGCTGATACAACAACCACTACAACTGCTAACACTGACATAGCTGCTGCAACGACCACTATGACTACTACCACCACCCCACCCGTCACTACTACAGAAACAGAAAGCCCACCAACCAGCACCCGCCATCACTGCACACAGTCGGGGCCTCTTTAGACACTTGAGCGCCGTTGAAGATCAGAGGCAGACTCTTTGCGGACATCTGTGAAACATTAGTGATGACCTTTTCTGGCCGCCTGCCGACCCGGTGGTCACCGATCAGCCACTGTCAGAACTGACATGCCATCCATGCTTGGCTCTAACGGGGCCGACTACACATACATAATACATATATACATGTTTGCATACATACATATATGCATGTTTGCATACATACATGCATGTACCTAATACATGCATACATACCTACCTACATACATACATGCATACATGTGTGCATACATGTACTTAATACATGTATACACACATTCATACTTTCATACATACTTGCATACATGCATGCATACATACATACACATACATGCATACATACATGCATGTATGTTTGCATACATCCATGCATGTACCTAATAGTGCATACATACATACACATGCATACATACATACATGCATGCATGTTTGCATACATACATGTATGTACCTATAATACATACATACACACATTCATACTTTCATACATAAATACATACATACATGCATACATACATGCATTCATACATACATACATACGTATGTGCGTGCGTACATACATACATACATACACACACATATACATACATACATACATACATACATACATACATACACACATACACACATACACACATACACACATACATACACACATACATGTATATACACACGCTGGTCGTTACCAGCTAACCTTCTAGCCTGGTGCTTTCTCCCACAATGCCCTGCGCGAGCACATTATCTCCACTCACCGACTTCTGTGTAAGCTGCCTCCACTTGTTTGCAGATCCTTGACGTCAGAGCTAATAGCGTTGAATTTGCTTCTTGTTAAAAATTTACAAAAGGGGAGGCATGGAAGAAATCCGCCCATGACGTGTGTCGATTATTGATTCCATTTGAATTTGATTAAAACCCGCCTCACACTGTTCGCTAATATGGTTAGAATCCTCTTTATCGGGGACCGGAATAGCACAGATTGGTGCCATTCCAATAATCAGTCGTCGATCATTTGAATGTGAACTCACGGGTTATTATCGCTTTCTATTTTAGTATCCTCTTCTATTGTCTCTAATATCGAGCCGTTATTTTCTAATTGGACCTCAAAGGGAATCTCACAATCGTCGATCAATCGAGATTCAAGTCAAATTGTCGGCGAGTGTGGGCATTGTGCAAGCCCTGGGGAAGCACATTTAACCTGATCAGGGAAAATACCATCCTACATTCCCAGGGCTCTACAACAGCAGTCGCCAGCCATTTAATCCCGTCTTTAGCTCAACTTGGCTTATACCCCTGTCACACTACAACGTAATGAGTGAACGTGAGCCTAACGTGGTGATATTTCGTCATTACGTTGATGGACGTTGGATTACGTTATGATGACGTCATAATGACGTTAGAGTGACGTCGAGCTACGTCACATTACGTCGTGTAACGTCGATTAACGTCGAGGTTTTGGACATGTTCAAAAGTTTCGACGTAGGACGAACGTAATGGTTTACGTTCACCGTACGTTCTGTTCACGTTCAGCGAACGTCAATGACGTTAAACGGACGTTATTCCAACGCTCCTCACTACGTTCAACTACGTTCCACTACGTTGACCCCCATTAAACCGAATGCAAATGCCCACGGGGCGTAATGGGAACGTCAGGAGAACGTCAGGAGAACGTATTATGACATAGCTAACGTCACGTAACGTTCTTCTCGCGATGGAATAACGTTCATAACGTTCCGTGAGCGTCATTACGTTGACCTCTCTCGTTGAATGACGGTATCACTACGCTTTACCGACGTTACGCTCTCGTCCACTACGCTGCATCCACGTTCAACTTCTGCCCAAATTTGCATACTACGCCGAGAAGTTCAACGTTCTTCACGTTCTCCCTACGGCGACGTCGTTACGTCGTAGTGTGACAGGGCCATTAGATTGTGACTCAGTGCCCGGAATACAGGGGCTGGCAAGCACTAACCTGGGAGTAAGAACCTGTTCCCATCCTTCCTTCTGGCTACAGCACATAGTTGTATATTAGAACGAAAATAGCCACATTCTATTTACTCTATAACCTCGACTATAAGCCCTGGTTTATATGCAGCGGGGATGAAAGATCTCCGCGATTTCCGGGATTTCCGGGATGTTTCCTGTAGCTATAAGTGTAGGCTTATAGTAATATGTTGTTCAAATGCCGCAGCAATATATGGTGCAGACGCCGCAGCAATATCAGCGTATACTACTAATAAATGCTTCAAATGCTGCAGCACTATCAGCATATAATACTGATACGTGCTTCAAACGACGCAGCACTGTCAGCGTGTACTACTAGTATGTGCTTCAAACATATATGTATGAAACCTGACTTCCGGGAATTTTCCGAGATTCCCTGACAATGGCTAAACCTATGGGAGAATCTCAGCATTTCCGCTTTTTTTTTATCTGAGACCACTTTCAATTTCATCCCTGATGCAGAAATTACCACCAGTGTGGTATATATAGGAACATTCCAAATCGATGGTAGAATTCTGCTTTTTAAAATTTATTGTATATATAAATGCAGGTTATGCAGATAAATAAGGAATGAGGAGGAAACGGCGAGTAGTGGATGGAAACCTCATTTATTGCGCAGAGGCTCTAGGCCGAGCAATATAGCCCTTACCGGTTAAAGCTGCATAGTCCGACCAAAACATCAAATTGTCAATATCAAAACAATTATCTGACATTATAACAATCAATCTAATCTGTTTATCTCAGAAAATGTCCGAAACTCAAAACCATTGGGCTATGCAACTTTTAATTTCTTGAAGATTTATACTGCCTGTCATGGATAAGTCTGAGTAGACTTGTTTTCACCATTAGACAGTTTGTCGATAGAAAGCCTGGGCCTACACTTTTACTGACCCAAGGGATTTTTAACCTCCCACACCACATAGACATGGTATGAGAGCAACTGCCCTATGATGACATTGTAAGCTAAACACAGCGGTGGAGATCCAAATTGGCAGAGGTGGGGGCGCAGGGAATCGAACCAACGACCTTCAGATTAGGAGTCTGACCTAGAAAAAAAGTCAGACACTCTAACCACTCCACCACAGAGAACACCACAATGAAGCTAGAAAATCATGGAAATGTGGAGCGTTGTGACTTAGTTCCGCCGTTTGACGTCGGCAATGGGGGGCGACACAAGCTCTAGTATGAAGCTGGCCCGCAGCAAATAAAATAATAAGATGTGAATTAATAAATAGTAATTAAGGAGTAGGTACCCGATCCGCCTTTTTATATAAATATAATCAATCATATAATACATATATATATACAGTAAAAACTCTCTAAATCGACCGACCTTGGGACCGACTTTAAATGGTCCATTTAGGGAGGTAGTCGGTTTAGGGAGTTATACTATGGTTACAATGATATTGTTGGGACCCAAATAAAGCAATCGATATATGGGAGTGGTCAATCTGTGCAGTGGGTCGGTTAGGAAGGTTTTACTGTACATATATCAGTAAAAACTCTAAATCGAGTGACGTTGGGGCCGACTTTAAATGGTCCATTTAGGGATGTGGTCGGTTCAGGGAGGTAGAATATGGTTACAATGGTATTGTTGGGACCCAAATAAAGCGATCGATATAGGGGAGTGGTCAATCTGTGCAGGTGGTCGGTTAGACAGATGTTACTGTATTATACATATATAGGCATTTTTGTTTTATATAATTTATTATATTTATATAAATGCTTAGCAAGGCTTTGTAACCTTCAGCGTGAAGCCTGCCTACCTTTCTTTTCTCACGACGGATCACGTGTTTCCTGTTAACCCTCTCTTTCCATCCGCCCTTTGACTTCGTGGATATTTTGATGTATGAATCATGTATTCATCTTTCCCAACTTTGATTAGTTGTTCCTCAAGTGTCTCTGTCTCCTTTCACTTCTACCCAGCGCCTGATGCAATTCAGTCTCAAGGTAGGTGACACCCCCCCCCCTCCCCCCTCCCCCCCCCCCCCCTAGCTCCCGCCTCCCCACACCCATCCCGCCGTTACCTACACGCGCACGCACCGTCTCTCTCTCTATATATATATGTCAAGGGGCTGAATAACTGTCACTTCTTGTTAAATACCCGACACAAATTAAATATTCGGTTTTGTTCTCATAGTGTTATCTATTTTGCCGAATACTTCTCGGCTCTTTTTTTGTTTTTTTGTTTTTAAGCTTTAATATAAATATTTCTTTTTCTAAAAGCTTTAATATAAAGTCCATTCATTTCATTAAGAAAATATGTTAATGAAAAGGATATGTAAATATAATTGTTTGTGCTATATATATTATATATTATATAATATATCACAAATAGTTATTGAATAAACTTCACGAAATATAAAACACTATCAACCAAAATTCGTCTAATTCGTAGTGTTTTCGTTTTTATTGTAGGTGTTTGCAGCAAGCTTGATATATATGATTTAGAAATGTTTATATATATATATATATACACATATATAATATATATTATATATAAATATATTGTATATTATATATAATCTAATAAATTCTAAGTCAATTTCCAGTTTTACTGCACCAGAATTCAGTTGTGCAAATCTTTGTTAATGACCGTAACCAAACATACAAGAAATGTATTTAATACAAAGGAAAATGGTATTATACTTTTTTTAAAGTCCACATGCTGGTCAGGTTGAATAGAATTGAAGAGGTGACATTTGAATGAATTCTTAGCAGGCCTTCAGACCCCCCGTCGTATGTGTGTTACTGTTGTACTTGTGCACATCCATTTTCATTATCAGCACTTTCTACTATAGGAACCTTAGCCTCGCACTAGCGTTCCTTCCAGGTGTGACTTGGACCGTTCGAGGATATCTACTGGCAATGACAATGTTAAACATGAGATCTTCATCCAAATATAGGCTTCCATGTGCATCCAGGCTAACAGTGGCAAAGTGGCTTTGTTCGGATGTATGCACGTGATGGTAACTCAGTGATGCAGCGAATTTCTTTTAGTGATGGCGCCACCTAGTGTTCCATCGCGGTAATCATGAGACTTAATGTCCGGTTACATTTCCCACTATTTTCTTTCCCGCCACGCAGCTTAAGTGTGTTGTATTCAGTGTCGTCTGCCAACAGCGCTTCACCATGTTTACATTATCAATGTTTACATTATATAAATGTCTACATTGGTTCTTTTATGTTCTTTTCTATCTTTGAAATTTGTATATATATATATATCATTATATGTGTGTGTGTGTGTGTGTGATGTATAACGAATTATGCGAGTATAAAGATACGTAAGGGTTAATTATTATTATTATTATTATTTGTTATATTCTGTAAGGCCAACACTGTACCGGTGGCTCCATCTTCCCTACTCGCCTCCACCGGATTGAGACCAGTGTCAGTTACACCGGAGGATTTGTATATATATATGTAATACCACCTTATATATATTTAATAGTGGCTGCTGTTATGGTCATAGCCACATGTTCTGTTAATGTTTCTACTCAATATTACCATGATGATGTGAACTGATAACCTAGTGGTTAGATGCATAGTGTTATATGCTGGCAGTAGTTCGAGTTATCGACATCTGTGTTATACAGCACAATAAAGCATGATGTTGTGGAGTAAAGAACACATACCTCATCGACTGGACGGTATAGCCGATCCCTAAGAACGCTGAATAGTCTTTGGTTCGAGCCCCGTCTGATATATTCATTTATTTATTTATTTATTGCGCTATTTGACCAAAATCTCCATGGGACAGATTTCAATTGTTCATTTGTATTCCCTCTAACCTTGAAAACGAATCAATTATCACGACAATATTGTTAACCTGACATTAAAGTTGCATAGTCCGATGAAATACCAAATTTTCAAAACCAAAACAATTATCTAGATTTGATTCTACATATCTAACTTAGATACTGATGCACTTACTAAGCATTTGTTTCTGCGTAGAAGGCAATATTGAGTTAATTTAACCGAACCTGTTACTGCAGAAGTCTATGGTGTCAGAGTTTTAGCAAGCTTGCCAAAACTAATTTTCCATGTTTGCACTCAAAATATCTCAAAAGTTTACCATTTAAAATATAAGTAACTTTGAACTAATGTAAAGTAGATAGTAGTGATCGATCTAATATATTTATCTCAGGAAAAAATACAGAAATTCAAAACCATCAGACTATGCAACTTTAACATATATATACATACAGTGAACCCCCGATTTTATGAGCCCCGATTTTACATGAATTCGGATATAGCGTGATGCACCATTAGATCCAGAATTCTTTTATTTCAAAGGTAATTCAGACAACTGAACTCCGATTTAGCCTGACCTCGCTTTTTAAACAATTATTTCGCGATGATATTTTATGGACTTCCCTGATCGCTTCAAAGGGGTTTCAGTGTACTTACAATATGATATGTTATAAGGTTCCAGCTTCCATTCCCATTATGAACATTTTATTCGGGTTTGTGTTCGCTTTGCGGATCGTGATACAAATTACGCAAATCCCTAACGCAATCGTGAAACTCATGTAACAAAAAAATTGTGAACCACATTTGGTAGTGCTACATAGAATGAACAATTGATTTTTTTTAAATCCAAATTGATTAGTATTTGTTGCTAATGAAAATGTCAAAAAATATGTATATTCCTTTATCCTTGTGTGTAATATATATGATATGGAATTTAATCGTCATTGGTGGGTGGGGGGGACCGCAAAGCAAAAAATAGCACTGTGCGTGTAGAGTATGCCTATGCAGTGCTCTATGAGCATTTGCTTATTAAAAGGCACTCGACATGCTGCATGGCTTGTTCCCATCATGACCGGACGCAGTGGCAGAATCAGTAGAGCGCAGGCTTCCCGTGTGGAAGGTTTGGAGTTCGATTCCCAGTCGAGTCAAACCAATGACTTAAAAAATGTATGCGTGTCGCTACCTAGCATGGTGCTTGGCATTACTGGGATAGGGCAAGGACTGGTTAGCTCAGTATCAGGATAATGTGACTGAGTGGGAAATCGGGTCATGGTGCCAGCGGCCTGGTGTCCAAGTGGGAAAGTACTATAAAGTCGCCATGAGTGTGCACTGTCACAAGATACGATTTAAAATTTAAAACTCAAAGAAACAAAACCTCCATCACCTCCTCCGCCACCACCACCTCCAGCCCACCACCAGTACCGCCATCACCACCTCCACCACTTCTTTCACCTCCACCACCACCTCCAACACCACCATCACCACCACTACCACCACCACATCTACCGCCACCACCACCATTACTGCCACCACCACCACCATTTCTGCCACCACCACCACCTCCACCACCACCACCACCACTATTGCTACCACCATTACCGCCACCACCACCACCTCGACCTTTACCACCACCACCACCTCGACCACCACCACCACTACCACCACCACCATCACCTCCTCCGCCACCACCACCTCCAGCCCACCACCAGTACTGCCATCGCCACCTCCACCACTTCTTTCACCTCCAACACCACCTCCAACACCACCATCACCACCACATCTACCACCATACCCCACCACCACTGCCACCACCACCACCACCATTACCGCCACCACCATCACCACCTCCAACACCACCATCACCACCACTACCACCACCACATCTACCACCACCACCATTACCGCCACCAACTCCACCTCCACCACCAACACTACCACCTCCACCACCAACACTACCGCCACCACCATCACCACCTCCACCACCTCCACCTCCACCACCACCTACAACACCACCATCACCACCACTACCGCCACTACATCTACCACTACCAACTCCACCACCTCCACCCCTCCACCACCACCACTACCGCCACCACCATCACCACCTCCACCACTACCGCCATCACTACCTCCACCTCCACCACCATCACTACCACCACCACCACCACCAGTACCACCATCACTACCTCCACCACTTCTTTCACCTCCACCACCACCTCCAACAGCACCATCACCACCACTACCGCCAACACATCTACCGCCACCACCACCACCATCATTACCGCCACCACCACCACCTCCACCACCACCTCCACCACCACCACTAACACCACCACCACTACCGCCACCACCATCACCACCTCCACCACCACTACCGCCATCACCAGCTCCACCTCCACCACCACCTCCACCACCTCTTTCACCACCTCTTTCACCTCCACCACCACCTCCAACACCACCATCACCTCCACTACCGCCACCACCAGTACCACCACCACCACTACCACCTCTAACGCCACCACCACCACTAACACCACCGCCACAACCACCACTAACACTACCACCTCACCCACCGTCACCACCACCTCCACCACCACCACCACCACCACCACCTCCCACTACCACTACCACCTCCCACCACACCACCACCTCCCACCTCCACTACCACCTCCCTCTGGCCCACAGTTGTCCACCCTTTTTTTCCCCTCACAGACAGACAACGCCTCAGCTGTTTCATTTCTTTATAAGTTGTCCTTTTTGTTCCCAGGCACTCCCTGATCAATTATTCCAAAAGGCCGTTATGGCGCTTGCATCGCTCTAAAACGAAATAGTCTTTAAATTATATATTATTCCCAAGATTAATACAACCCCCACCCCCATGCCCCCACAGAGATAGGTAGGTAACTAACAGTGGGAGTAGGAACAGCATTTATAGGTTGTAGGCCTATTCCAGTATTATTCTACTCCTCTTTTGGTTTTTGTTCGGAGGTTTCATGCTGGTCCTTTTTAATGAGTTTTTATCTCATGCTTTCTTAAAGTACCCCCCCCCCCCCATTGCCACTCATTTATCGCTGAGCACGGAAACCAAAGGCTTACACATTTAACTTTCAACCAGAATTACCGGGTTTTTATCTACCTTTCTGGCTGTCATATTTGATTGCATTTTGTTGCTGATTTAAACCAAATATAGCTCTACAAACAGTATATGTTGCCTTTTACAAACCGGGATCCTTTAGAAATAAGGATTTCGATCCGTACAATATACATGTGTACCACCCTACTGGTGGTACACACGAACTGATCACCAAGGTGGGCGATATTACGTGTAAATCCCCGTGCCCACATCAATCTTCAGTTCCCTTGGCATACATGATTGCGACACAATTAGAAATGGTCGAAAACTTCTTTGTTTTCTTGAAGATTTATACTGCCTATCATGGATAAGTCAGAATAGACTTGTTTTCACCATTAGACAGTTTGTCGATAGAAAGCCTGAGCCTACACTTTTACTGACCCAAGGGATTTTTAACCTCCCACACCACATAGACATGGTCTGAGAGCAACTGGCCTTTGATGACGCTATAAGTTATACACAGTGGTGGAAATCCAAATTAGCAGAGGTGGGGGCATGGGGAATTGAACCACTGACCTTCAGATTAGGAGCCCGACCTAGAACATAGTCAGACACTCTAACCACTCCACCACAGAGAACAAACGTTTGTCCAAACGCTTCTATGACGGATGGAATGGAAATCTAGCCTGTGAGGATGACGGTTCACCATGGGTCATAAAGCCCTACGGGATAATTAAGCATTGTTTTGTTCAAAGTGTATAGGTGCTTACAGATATGCCATTTTTCTCCCTCCCTTTTATTTCAGAAAATGGGTATTCTGTTCCGGTTACGGGTTGTAGATGGTCTTCCGGGAAAGTGCTACCTGCCGACAGATGTGGAGCATCCATTATATATGCCGACAGTAGACCGGTGAGTTTTTATTTCTGACTACAGTATGCATGTGAGTTTGCCGTTGACGTTGCCTTGATATTCACTGTAAAATACTGGTAAAATCTATCGTCAAATTAGTTTTTAAAAAGAAAGTAGATTCGTCGCTCTGCCTTATAAGTTATAGTCTATGCAATTTCCGCAATCCTTTCGTAGATAAAAGATTCACCTCCGACTATCCACCACCAGGGCCGTGTTCAGGGTGCGTCTCCGAGGCAACGCGGAGACGTCTCTGTGATGCTTTTTGGCCTATTTGAGTTCAGGGTGCATCTCGAGATGTCTCGGAGACGCCTCCCCTTTCAGATAGGAGACAAAAAGCGCCTCAAAAATGGCCGCCATATTCAGTGGTTTCAGGCAACACAGCGCAGCTTTTCCATTGCAAATGGCCACCGCCTATGGGGTCGGCCATTTTCGAGACAACAAACTGCTTTTGCCGTTCAGACTAGTATGATGTCAGGGCCATCTCCAAGGCTACCCCGAGACGGACCCTGGATGCGGCCCTGACTACTTCAGCCAATGAAAATGACTGCTTCCTGACATAGATTGGGTTATTACACAGGAACCTCTCTACTTCCTGCCAATGGCAGCCATGTGGATATGTGGGCTCTGTCAATTCAAACTTAAAGTTTGTCTATCTACTAGATTTAATCTACTAATCAATTGAAAATTTGCGGGTAAATATAACAAAGTATGTGAAGAATATATTTGTCCTCTTAGATTAAGATTTAAGGTTCTCATTTCATTTACCCACAATTTCTCCACTTTTATTAATGGGTTGTTCTTCTCCCCTACTCAGGCTACTGTAGTATGTGGTGAATCTGATATCTAATTCATTCCCTGCATTATGTCACAGAATGGACTATTTGAGGTTCAACCCAGTCGGTAGGGACTGATTTGTCTCTACGACTAGTTTCAAGCTATACAAACAATGGCTAGTAATATTAGATCATGATAATTATAACTAAATAACGTTGTCTTGCTAATGTTACTGCCCCTTTAAAGCTGCATAGTCCGATGAAAACATCAAATTTTCCAAACCAAAGCTCCATATTTGATTCTACCTATATAACTTAGCTACAGGTGCACTTATGAAGTATTTCTTGCTGCATAACATGGAATAATCAGGGATGAAATATCTCCGCGATTTCGCGGATTTCCGCGATTTTTCAATCCCGCAGTACCATCAGCGTATACTAATAATATGTGGTGCAGACGCCGCATCACTAACAGTGTATACTACTAATAAATGCTCCAAACACCGCAGCACTATCAGCATATACTACTAATACATGCTTCAAATGGCGCAGCACTATCAGCGTACACAAATATATTTGAAACCCAACTTCCGGAAAATGTCCGCGATTCTCTGACAATGCTAACTAAATGGCATCCACATTTCTGCTTTTTTTCCCTGGAGATCCCTGAATAATGAGTCAATTTAATAGAACCTGTTACTGTACGGTGTCCTACTCATAGTTTTGACCTGCTTGTCAAAATTAATTTGGCATTTTTGCACTTCAGAATCAGATATCTCCAAAGTTCCCCATTTTAAATTAAATTAAACGTAACTTCAAACTAAAGTAATGTAGATTATAATGATCAACTAATATATTCATCTCAAAATAATGAGAGAAACTCAAAACTATCAGTCTATACAACTTTAGCTAGGCCCTGGCGCCACCTACATCCCAGCTAACAGTAGGTTCATTGGCATTTTCGATCCCACTCGTCCAGACTAATCTGTTTCCAACACGGTCTGGAGGTACAAATTATTAAGTGCTAATTGCATTCTAATTATCTTGTCGGGGGCCACCTACTAGACCTGAGACCATCACTCCATCCCATTCCAATCCTTACTGCAGTCCAATCCTTACTGCAATGCAATCTCTATGCATCACCCTGTCACCACCATCCCATCCTGTTCAATCTTCATGACCCGCAGCACCACTGTTTCGAAATATTGGGGGGGGGGGGAGGCGGAGTTTTTTGGGGAGGTTTTGGGAGGGGGGATGGGGGGGGGGAGATGAGGAGTGAGACAACACCGGGCAAGGAACGGTACTAAGCCATCATTGCCAGGCTACACTCACAGCTTATTTAAATACTTAAAATGTATATATATTGCACCATATATTACCCACCCTTTAAATTTCTATAGGGCTGGTAAGGAGTGGCATGTATGTCACACTAAACTCGAAGAGCAGAGAGAGGAGGAGAGAGAGAGGAGGAGATGGGAGCGAGCGAGAGAGAGAGAGAGAGAGTGAGAGGGGTGGCGTGGGGAAGATAGATATAAAGAATGGAAGAGGGAAAGAAAGACAGTGATAAAGGAGAGAATGACAGAAAGAAACAATGAAGGAAGGTATTAAAAAAGAAAGAAAGGAAAGAAGGAAAGAAAGAAAGAAAGAAAGAAAGAAAGAAAGAAAGAAAGAAAGAAAGAAAGAAAGGGGGTTAGGAGACTCGTTTTGTGATAAATTCAAACGGTCTATTGAAAATTAGCAAGAGAATTAGAAAAACAAAGAAGGAAATAAAAGAACACACACACACAACAAAAATGAATGGGAGACTCGTTTTGTGACAAATTCAAACATACTATTGTCAATTAGCGAGAGAATTAGAAAAACAAACAAACAAATAAACAAACAAAATGAATGCGAGAATCATTTTCTGACAAATTCAAACAGAATATTTAAAATTAGACAGAATGGGAATTATATTATAATTTATGAGTTTTGGGAGAGTCTGAGTGGGCGTGCTACGTGTAATTAATAAGTCATGTGTGTGCATTGTATCCTTGCCATCTCCATTTACAGGGCTCTATCAGCACACCCGACCAGCAGCGGGCCGCACCACCTAAAGTTGCTTGTCGAGTGGGATCCACAGACCAAGCAGTGGTGAGTGTGATATATGCGTAATAGACGTCTAGGCATGTGGCTAATATATGATAATGAGATGCAAAGGTTTGGACAAAGGATTATGCAAATGAGATGACATCATGGAAAGTTTAGCCGGCGGGTTCAGCGAGGCCCTGGGGCATGAATAAACCATTCAGTATCCAGAAGTCAAAGTGTTCAGACATTGTACTTTCACAGTGAGTGCCTGCAGACACATTGCCATTCAAGCATAATTGGATTATCCTACCGGCTAGGCAAAAGCTCATTACGTCGTTGCTACTCATATTACTTATTGCTAATTACTATAAAAGTCATTATTAGTGTTTCTCTTGAACGGTGGTAGTTACGGCCTGTAATTGTGTAATCTGACCACAATGGAGGGAAAGGGAGTAGAAAAGTCTATTTGAATCTAGGTTATGTTTTTCGGTATTGAGATTTAATGGTGAAATGTTGTTTGTTGTTTTTTAATGAATACAATTGACTCACAAACCCCCTTATCCTACCCCTAAATTGTACGCTTATTTATCTGGATGGCTTTCTAGACCCTACTGGGTTTGTTGTAAATATTTATTTATTTATTCATTCATTAAGTACCGTTGTTTTTAGATCAGCATTTATATATTTAGAATTGTCTGCCCGCCTGGTCCTTAAGCGGGCATTCCTTACACGTGTTATGCGGTATGCGAATGCCATGATTCCTTACACGCGTTATGCGGTATGCGGCACACGACTGGCTATATTTAAAAAATAAAAATAAACAATTATTCTCCACACTGCTCTGTATATGACCAAATATTGCATTTATATCTATGTAACTTTTTGTACGTCGCATGGGGGTTCCTACCTTTATTATAACCAAATTATAGATAAGTATTCATATTTCTGTGCATATGGTAGCATTTTTAGCTTTCCCCTAACCGTATGTCTCCCGGGTGCCCAGCTCACCATGTGTTTCCAATCAGCACCCCTGTGTGTGACTGTTCTGTAATGCTCAGTCGTCTCTCCTGGTGTTAAACTAATGGACACATCAGATTCAGGTTTCTATTCACACCCAGCTTGACGCATACCGCATGCCACACCGATCGCTACATGGACTGATCGGAAAAACGCATTCGCATTCGCATACCCCGTGTAAGGAATGTAGCTCATAGGTTTCAAGGCGTTTCGATTTTTTGTCGCATTCGCATACCGCATAACGCGTGTAAGGAATGCGCCCTTTATGGTCTTTAGAGAGGCTTCTATCTGGACATCTTATTGTAGATCTGCTATTAGTATTTATTTAAAAGGAGTTCTATTGCAGCTAATCTGAGACTGACACTTTAATAACAATTAAGAAAGATTATTATCTAGAATGGAACTACAACTTATTCATAAGCTTATTTATTTAGGGTGCCCAGTTATTTAAAGATGTTTCTACCGTTGCAGATTATTTAGGGCCAGGGCCTATTTATTTAAAGATGCTTCTACATCTGAAGCTTATCTAAGACACTATTTATTTATTTATTTATTTATTTATTTATTTATTTATTTATTTAGAGACACTTATCAACATGCAGCTCATATGAGACCCACACTTTACAGAGACTTTACTTCCGCAGCTTATTTCAGTCCACTCCTTATTGACCTATTCCCAGTCGAGTCAAACCAATGCCTTACAAAATGGATACTTGTCGCTACCTAACATGGTGCTCAGCATTAACAGGATAGGGCAAGGACTGGTTAGCACAGTATCAGAATAATGTGACTGTGTGGGATATTGGGTCATGGTGTTGGAGGCCTGGTCTCCCTGTAAAGTCACTATGAGTACACAGTGGTGCAGCACTATAAAGTCGCCATGAGTGCACACTGTCACAAGTCGCGACCCATCTTGATATCACCTTAGATCTTGCTAGGACATACAGCAACAAACAAACTAAACCCTGCGGCTTTATTGAGACCTAAGTTGATTAAGCAGGGGAATTTTCAATCGTGGAAAATTGGTCTTCCCCATTCCACTGCTCCCTGCCCCATTCTAGTAATGCCGAACGCTAGGTTCGGTAGCGACAAATATAAATTTGTACGTCATTGGTTTGACTTGGCTGGTATTCGAATCCCATGACCTACCAAAACGGGAGGCAGGCGCTCTACTCGTTCGACCACAGCCTCTAATTAGAGACCGATGGTATTTCATTGCGTCTCCAATATTACCACCACTATGTAAGCACTAACCTGGGACTTGCATCTCCTCCATCCCCTGCAGCATGATTGCGTCGTGTGACGACGTAGTGGAGGAGCACGCCAGCGTACAACAGGTGCGGCTTGCGCATCAGCAGCCTGTCCTTGGCACGCTGGACGAATGCTTCAGGCTGTACACACAGGAGGAGAAGGTGCGTAATCCATAACAGCCGTCTGTAATATACCCATCACAATGCCTGGTTACCTAGCAAACTCTCCTTCGCAATGCCTGGTTACCTAACACATGCTCCGTGATGAATCGTCATAATGCCCAGTTACCTAGCATATTCTCCAGGGTGATAACCATTACAATGCCTGGTTACCTAACACATGCTCCGTGATGAATCATCATAATGCCCAGTTACCTAGCATATTCTCCAGGGTGATAACCATTACAATGCCTGATTACCTAACACATGCTCCGTGATGAATCGGAATAACGCCCAGTTACCTAGCATATTCTCCAAGGTGAAAACCATTACAATATCTGGTTGGTTACCTGGCACATTTTCCATGGTGAATCTCCATAGTGATAACTATCACAATGTCAGGTTGCCTAGCATATTCTCCATGGTGATAGCCATTACAATATCTGAATACCTAGCACATTCTCCATGGTCAATCTCCGTAGTGATAACCATCACAATGTCTGGTTACCTAGCACATTTTCCATGGTGATAGCCATCACAATGCCTGGTTACCTAGCACATTCTACATTGTGGTAGATATCGCAATCCGTCATTGCTTGTTCTTTTCAATAAAACAACGTCATAGAGCACCTTACTTAAATAGTTTACATATGTGAGTTCAAGCTAGGGAATTGTTTTGTTAGTTTTTATTTTATTTTAATGTATGGCCTTATTCAATCATTTTCCCTTTGCAGCTTTTTTTTTTTTTAGTATTATAAAACCCCGACTAGGCTTACTTTTCGAAGCTATGAGAGATATCAGTTTATTGATTGATCAGTTCAAACTGCAGACAAGCACTGCGAGGTGGGGTGAGGTGGAGAGCAATGAATACAGTTCGTCCTAGAACCGATGGAAAGTCCTTGAAATTCATGACTTTATTATCCAGGCTTGGAAGTTTCCTGGAAAAAGCAACCGAAGTCCATTATATCCTGGAAAAGTATTTGAATGTAATTAGCGGCAATAAAAATAATATTTTGAGGTTTCGTTCTTTTTTAGATCCAACATACATACCTATTCAATGTTTTTGAGTCGTTAATGTCATCATGATTTTGTTTAAACTTCCAAAATGTTCGATATTCATGAGTATGAAGATAGTTACAAATTCATGACCAAAAACAATTGAGTGCATTTGCAGTTTGGGCTATTTTCCGTTCCAACCAGTGCTCCACAACTGGTTCATCAAAGGCTGTGGTATGTGCTGTTCTGTCTGTGGGAAAGTGCATATAAAAGACCCATTGCTGTTTATCGGAAAGAGTAGCCTATGTGGCAGCAGCGGGTTTTCCTCCAAAGAAATCAATGTCAGAATGACCATATGTTTTACGTCCAATCAATGTGCTCTAGAGGCGTCGTTAAATAAAACAAACTTTCTATTTTCCCCCCCTGTGACTGTTGCTGCGCTGGTTCCAGCTTGGAAGTGACAACGCGTGGCTGTGTCCCGCGTGTAGAAGGCGACAGATGGGAACCACTAAGATGCTCAGTCTCTGGTCACTCCCCGACGTCCTCGTCATCCACCTGAAGCGGTTCAGACAGGTGAGAACTGCTTTGTTTGTTTGGGTTTACTGCCCTAGCAACACCTTAGGTTATAGCAAGACGGGATGTGGGAATTGGGGCTTGTGTATTTCCCCCTGTTGTGTTGATCAACTGAGTAACTGAGTCTACCAAGCGCTGTAAAAACAGGAAATGTGTGGGACTGATACGGTTTAATAGTTTGTGTAAGTTTCTGTGGAGTCTGTTTAGGGCGTGAGTAGGAGGATTGTAAATCAAGAGAAACCTGAAGCTGAGAGACATTAAGACCGAATCATGGACGCAACTCTCACAGCAGAGAGCTAAATGGAGAGCGGCAGTCAAGTAATGAAAGTAGTCTTTGTCGCATCGCGACCGACAGCATGATGATGAGCAGGAGGATTGTGTTGTTGGTTATATATATGGGTATATATATCAATCATACACGAATAATATATATATCAAGATAATGTGACTGAGTGGGATATCGGGTCATGGTGCCAGTAGCCTGATTTCCCAGTGGGACAGCACTATAAAGTTGCTATGAGTGTGCACTGTCACAAATCGGTATCCATCCTGTTATGACCATAGATGTTGCTACGGTGTAAAACTCCAACAAATAAATATGTAACCGTGCACAATCACAGCAGCTTCGTAGTGTTTTCCAACTGAGATACCATGTGGCTGAATACCATGATGCAATATCCCACTCAGTCACGTAAATACAGACACTGAGCCGATTACTTTTATTAATTTGTATTCGATTTCTTCGATGTATTAATTACTTCTGCTTTCTCCTTTTTCATGCGAAACAGTACATAAATGATACATGATACATAAATATCAGCTTGTATGTACAATGATCATGTGGCTAAAAATTAATCTTAATCTTAATGAATCTACACCGTGTCCTAATAATGCCCAGCACCAGACGAGATAGTGACAAGTGATAATTTTGCTATTAGTTTTTTGGTTTAACTCAGCTGCGGATTAAACTCACGACCTCCTGGAAGGGGAGCTGGGTTGCGCATGTGTTATTCTGGTACAGGGGTCGCTTCTGCTCATTCTAATGACCCTGTCCTGATATGACCATAGATGTTGCTAGAATGTAAAACCCCAACAAACTAACATAGGTACTCACGTGTAAGAGTGGGCACTCGTGGTAAGTGTATAGTGCTCCCCCTGGGCCATTGGCACCATGACCCAATATCCTACTGAACCACATTATTCTGATACCACAGAAACCAGTCCTTGCCCTATCCTATTAATGCAGAGCGCCAGGCTAGGTAGCGACAAGTATCAATTTGGTAAGTCGTTAATTGAACTCGGTCGGGGGTTCAAACCTCTGACGCAGGAACCCAGCCAATCAGCGCTCTTACGATTTCACGGATTTCCAGGATTTTTCCTGTAGCTATAAGTGTATACTAATACGTTGCACCCTTCCTGATATGACCTTAGATGTTGCCAGGATGTAAAACTCCAACAACTAACCAACCAATACGTTATTTCACGCTGCAGCACCATCAGCGTATACTAATATGTGGTGCAAACGCCACAGCACTAGCAGCGTATACTACTAATGCCTTCAACCGCCACAGCAGGGTCAGCGTATACCGATATGTGGGGTAAACGCTGCAGCACTAGCAGCGTATACTACTAATACATGCTTCTAATGCCACAGCACTATCCGTATACCGATATGTATACCAGTGTATACCGATATGTGGTGCAAATGCCACAGGACTAGCAGTGTATACTACTAATACATGCTTCTAACGGCGCAGCACTATCAGCTTATACCAATATGTATGAAATCCGACTTCCGGGAATTTTCAGGGATCCCTGATAATGCTAAGCCTATGGGAGAATATCAGCATTTCCGCTTTTTTTCCCGGAGACCACTTTCATCCCTGTTACTGATAAAGAGTCTCATCTGTTGCAGGTTGGCGATCGCCGGACCAAGCTCAACACACTCATCACCTTCCCGGTGCACGGCCTGGACATGAGTCCACACATGGCTCGGCGGGGCGGCACGCACCACTCCACACACTCCTCCTCCTCCTCCTCTTCCTTCTCCTGGTCCCCCTGGAGGAGACACAAACAGTCACCCAGCTCGCCGGAGGAGAACATGTACGACCTGTACGCCGTGTGCAACCATTACGGCAACATGCAGGGTGGACACTACACGGGTCAGTCTGTGTATTCAGTAACTTGTTGCCGTGAATATGGCCTTTGCTGCCAACATGGCGTTAAATCACCACCACCAATCAATCAGTCTAATAATTCCCCAACCTATTCACATTATGTTCCTCCCAATCACACCATCTTCCCATAATTTCTTAATCTATTTACATTATGTTCCAGCTTTGTTAGTTAGCTAGTATTAGCTTGGAAAGATTCAGAGATTTGCGTGTATAGGCAAGAAAATTATCCTTGAAGTTCCCAAGAAGATTACCTTGCTAGAAGATTACCTCAAGAATTACCTTAAGATTGCCAACCAAATCCACCCTACGTATTTCATGGTCAAATTCAATTCAATTAATTCTCCAGAGTCTCCTTTTGAAATAATTCGAACGCGCCATTTTAATTTCTTTGTTTTAATTATACTGTAAGTGAAGTGTCCCAAGTCCCGACTGGATGCATACTGGTCAAGCATTACATACATCTTGGAGCCAGTGACAGTTGCTGCAATCCACCACATCTAAAGAACTGTCTTGATTTCTCTTAATTAAGAGCGGCTAACAAGTCCAAAGCCTAATATAGCTGTATCCTATTGATTGATTGATTGATTGATTGATATATTTTTAATGCGTGTTTTTTGTTTGTGTTCTGTTCTGCCAGCTTTCTGCCGAAACCCGAGTGATGGCAACTGGTACGTGTTTGACGACACCCAGGTGCGTCTGACGTCAGAGGACCAGATAGTGACGCGGGCCGCCTACCTGCTCTTCTACTGTCGCCGCCCGCTGCACTCCCCGAACCGCCCGGTCACGTGGATCTACAACATCATGGCACTGCACTACCGGCCAAGGCCCCCCGTCAGCAAATCACACGAGGACCTTCTAGAAGGTAGCTCGCTCTGCTTCTCGTCTGATTAGGTAGCCTACTGGACGCGCTGGCTAAATCGGTAGCACGCAGGCTTCTCGTGCTTCCGCCCAGCCGAGTCAAACCAATGACTTACCAAATTTATACTTGTCGCTACCTAGCCTAGCGCTCGGCATTAATAGGATTAGACAAATTCATTTTAGCATGCTTCAAAAGTCTGACTTGATAGACTTCAACAGTTACAGGTTCTATTAAACTGACTTAGTATACCCTTCTATGTTGCAATAAATATTTAATAAGCGCACCAGTACCTAAGTTGGATATGTATGTTCAAATCTAGATAAGTGCTTTGTTTTCGAAAATTGATTCTTTTATCGGACTATGCAACTTTAATCAACGTATATATGACAAAAACAAAGTCGCCAATCAATGCAGCATATGATGCTAACTGCTTCTCTTTTTGTGGCGTTCCAAGAGCCAGGTGTTGAGGAAGAAGCTGAGGCGGCCGACAACGCGGACGCCATTGCGGATGCCAACTTTGCACGTGACGTCCCCTCTTACGCCACCATGCGGACGCCAGTCAAGTCTCGTTCCCATGGCGCCCTGGCCTCCACTCACAGCACGAGCAGTTTGGAGCAGACGGTGCACACGGCCACCTCCATGGGAACCATCCACGGCGACACGAAGCCACCTGGCGGCACCGTCCACAACGAGACGGACAGGAAGCCACCTAGCGGCAAACTCCAGAAGCAACACTCCGTCGGCTCGGACCTGTCGGGAACCAGTGGCGCACCGGTGGCGACAAGCAGTGCCGCAAAAGGTAACTACTGGAAACACGGGCGCACCTCTAGTAGTCGTAGAAGACGCACCCTGACTTTTTAGGAATTTGTGTAAAGAAAACAATTTTTTATAAAAACAAACGAAACCCCAAAAAGAAAACATCTTAGTAAATGTAACAGGGGAATAACCTTTGGTTAAACAGGCATCGTGAACCAGTTGTTTAGCTACTCAATGTTCCTATTGCGAACTGATATAGCAATGAACATACAGTCTTCACTGTCTTAATTAGTCACGGTCTTCTCAAATAGCAGTCGCATCTGTCAGTGTGCTTGGTTATCTCTTCCCCGCAATGTGAAAATCCTCCTTGAACAGAAAACGCTAGGAACTTGAGCTCTTTTTCCCTTTTGAAAAGATAACATAGATTTTGAGTTAGTGAATTATATCGATAATGACGTTCATAACCAAAATTACATGTTGGCCGAAAACTCTTATTTGATCTGAAACTACTAATTGATACTCAAACTATTTAGGTGTTTTATACCTTGATGATACCAGATGTACGAAATGTTGAAGGCATAATTTGCCTGTTGGATAGTCAGGTCTCTATTCTGCAATACTTGACAAGTTAGTCACGGAGTTTTGTACTTCTCATTTTTCCAAAATCGGTCTATTCTAGCTTTAAACCAGTTCAGGGTCAATAGAGTGTGCATACACACATACATACACACATACATATATATATCTAAATCTGAGTACAATAAGACCTCTCTAACTGACCACCTTCACAGGACGACCACTCCCCTATATCGATCGCTTTACTTGGGTCCCAAACGATCGTCCATGCAATACCATTGTAATGGGGGAAAAACTCTAAACCAACCACCTCCCTAAATGGACCATTTAAAGTCGGTCCCATGGTCGGTTGATTTAGAGAGGTTTTACTGTAAATGATTCCATATTGATTAATATTCCGCTGTGTGATGACAATAATAAGACGATATTTATGAATGCTCCCCTACATACCCCCCTGTCAGTCTCCATCGTCCCACTTCTGTCTCTGACTCTTGTAGCGAAGCACACTCTATTGACCCACTGATTACGCCCACCACCGATCCTGTTGTGACAGAGCCGGGTGCCGCCTCCCCAGTGGTGACGGGCGTGTACAGGGGCACCATTAGTTCACAGGGCCAGAGCGCCAAGTCCGCGCCGGCCACGGGCGGTCAGCGCAGCACCCTCAGCACGCCCACCCGCGGCAGCGCCTCGGCCAGCGACACGACCTGCGCCACTTCCGGTACCAGCGTGCCCGACAAGGCGGGAACCAGCACCGTTCCTGCTAGTCTGGGCGGGTCTGCCCCGCCAACTGAAGGGGCGGAGGCGGCTCCCGGGGTTGGCTGCCGGAGCGACGGCGGCGGCGGGGACGGCGACGGGAACGGCGGCGGTGAAGGCGGCGGCGGCGGAGATGTGGGGAAGCCGGGTGCCGGGGGCTCCTCAACGTGGCCATACTCTGGGGCCTACTACATGAAGGAGAGTTGTGTATGATGGCAAGGGAACGGCTAGCCTGTTATATGCCGCAACCTAGGACATGGTGTTACATGGAGTGAAGTGAACGAATCTGGGCCTTTTCTGTTATTATTTTTTTCTTTCTTTCTTATTATCATTAATTATCATCCTAGTGAAGAAGACAACTTACATTGTGGCATACAACGTGTTTTATTTCGTCCCAAACATAGGTAATGATGCGTGTATGCATGGGGGCGAAGCGAGTAGTTATTCCTAATTATATTATCATTATTAGGATCACTGTTATTAGGGATTGTGTCTTAATGGGCAGGCACTGTGTTATTCACTGTATAAATTGTCTACACTGCTAATAGTAAGCGATTTACCCTAGGAGATTAGGGTAGTTCACTTTTCATCGTTAAGCCATTAATTATTAATGCCAATTGTGGTTAGTAACCTCCCACACCCCCTACAGGGTTAAGTGGTATGTTCTTGGGTGTATTTGCTGATTGTCTTGCCAAATGTTGACATTTTATCTAATAATTATATGTCGCTGAATTTTTTCGCGTTTTATTTTGTGACTCTTGGGTATGGGGTCAGGTGGGGAGGTGATGGACATGAATAAGAGATTTGACGGTGTCAAGGACGGAATTGTTTTGTTTGTTTATTAGCTGAATAGTTACATAGTGATGATGTGCTCGTGTAAGTAAATGCTTGTGGATAATTGTTACGCAGTGATTTTAAGGAAATGTTTACTTACATGTAAATATATATTTAATTGTCTTTAAGTTTAAGATCGACTCGGAGTAGAGTGGGGTGGGTGGGTAGTTGGGAAAGAGACACAGGTCCAGTAATACAAAAGACAAGGTACAGACATGTTGGTTGCCTATTTTTGTCTGAAAATAGAAACAGCAAAAGAGAACCACGTGAAAGAAGCATTAAGCAAAATTAAAATAAAGTATGAGATTCTGATTTTATTACCGAGGTAGAAAGCTTCACTTGTTATTTTCGAAGTTACAAACCGATAATACATAAATAGCAGCCAAGTAATATATTGCTTCATTGCTTCAAGTAACTATATATATATTATATATTGTATATATATTGTGTGTGTATATTGAATATATATGGACTCGAAGCTAAGAACCAATATATATGTATATATGTCCCCTTTATATATATGTAAATTATTGTAATGTGTATATATATATACCATATATATATATACCTTATATATATGGTATATATATGGTATATATATATATTTATATACATACATATATAATATATAGGGGAACAGAAAGCAGGCTTCCTTTGCTTTGTCTACGACAAGAGACAATCTCTATATCTAGAGATCAGAGCTCCCGGCCTGATTTAAAAGCGCGGGCTTGTAGACGACATCCCCTCAGCTGACTCAACTTCCCAACGGATTACATAGGCGCAATAGAGCCAGGCGCAGACTTATTGTTGACCTACATGACCCTGTCCCTGTTAATATTGGCAGTCGTTTCGCTTTCAGTAAGAAAAGAGGGGTGTGTTGACTGCGAACACTCCTCATCGCTCTACACATTACACGTGCGGTTATTTACATCACGCATCCTCGTTAAAGTCTGGGTCCTTTTGCATGCCAGACACTGCATAAAGTTGAGAACCAGTGCCATGTGTTCACGCAGTACGCCTTGTCATACACAGTGCGCCAACCTGGTTGAAGGCTTTGTTTTCCTACTGTCCTCCGCCCACTGTTCAAGTAGAGCCCGGTGTTCTCAGCCCAGCTGCCACTGGCTCTCCGCTGCTGCCTCGATCCTATGTGTCTATTATGCATTGCATTGTGCACGCCCCCCTCCCCCACTCTCCCCCCCCCCCCCCCAGCCCCCGTGACCAACAAACCACCACTATAAGATGCTCTATTCAGTGCAAAACTAGAGACGTTAAAGTCACCTTGTATAGTCCACTGAGACGACAAGCAAACTCGAATGTAATATATGAATAATGTCACAGGTGGGATTCCCTCATCAACTGACCTAATATGGTTCCCCACATGACCAAATATGGTTCTTCACAGACCGGGGCCGCATTCAGGGTGTGCCTCGGAGGCGCCTCGAAGAAATTCCAGACGTCGCAGTAGTCTGAACAGCATATAGCTGTCGGTTGCCTAGAAAATGACAGCCTCCATAGGGTGCAGCCATTTGCAATTGAAAGAACAGCTCTGATTGGCTGAAACCACTGAAACATGTGGCCATTTTGGAGGCGCTTTTTGCCTCTTATCTGACAAGCGCGATGTCTTGGGGTCGACTGATGCGCACCCTGAACACAAATTGGCCAAAAAGACGCCGCAGAGCCATCTCGGAATCGACTCTGAGGCATACCCTGAACGCGGCCCAGGGAACACCGGGGAACACCTGTAGGTTGCACTTGCACAATAGCCATCCATTGTGGCACTCTTCCTCCACATACTCAGTTACACAAACTGATAAGGTGTGCATGGAGAGCAGTAGTCGGGAGTATAGTTCCAGTCTCAGCAGCCTATACCGGTGTGGCGGTTTCAGCGCCCGGTCAGTTTCAGTGGCCTGTCGTGGCTTCTGCGCATGCGTGGATTTTAAGACATATGCAAAACACCCGTGGCCTCGCCGGCTACAAGCTCAGCTGTAACTATCGCTGGTGCCCGGCAGTGTTAGGGACCGATTAGGCCGAAATCTATTGAATGCGATCATATTTAACAGAATTACATACTCAAATAATGAAATTTAATTAAATTAACCTTAAATTCCAAGCGATATTAACGTAACAGCTAGATCAGCGTCGAATCGCCGAGTGTAAACAAAACAAATAGCAGTGCTCGCCACAACGTGCGAAAACCCGCGCATGCGCAGAAGCCACGACAGGCTGCTGAAACTGACCGGGCGCTGAAACCGCCACACCGGGTCTATTTAGATTAAAGGGTGCTACCTGTAATGATTGCTTAAGCTGGGTCCCGACGTGTTCACTTTTGCCATCTTGTTGTATGGTCGGTAAGTGACGTGTGTGACGGAGACGAAAATTACTGACCGAGCAACTTAAGCCACCAATTTGGGTAAAACTGGCTATGACGTCACAGCTGTGTGTGTGCATATCACTTGGATTCGATTGGCTGGGTGACGTTGCAGCGTGTTCTGCAAAAGGACGGACAGCCCTGGATTTCCCAAATTTAAAGGCATGGCTGTGCGCTGGATATGTTTGGCATAATGTAGAAGTAATATAAGAATGACTGGAAGTTATGTCCTGAAGCAATATTTGTAACTAACACTTTTCTATTGCTTGTGACATCAACACTGAGTTAGTCTGGGTTTGCTTCTTGTCTTCCGCAATGTCAAAGCACAGGAATGTAAAATGGTACTGTAAAAGTGATGGTGGTTCAGTTCCAGGAATGGCTTGGATAATCTTGCTTTATTTTTATTTTATTTGAGGGGGTTTCCTCACACCCTATATACACGGATACCTGTATTAAAGGTAGTTGCAGGGAATGACAAAATTAAATATATATATATATATATATATAAATGAATGAATAAGTTCATTAATGATCTAATTAAATGAGTAACTAGGCCTGGTACTTATGGACATGCTCGGGGGGCTTTGATTTATGTTTACTTTGCTTCACTGATGTTTATGCTATTAACATACATTTTCTCTTAAAATTCACCTCATGATCTTTATTTAGACATACATTCTCCCTTAAAATTCAGCTCGTGATCTTTATTTCGTTGTCATAATACAATGAGTTAACTTGACGCCATTTTCTTCTCACTTTATTCAAATTAATTTATAACGTTATATTCGGACTAAATCCATATCGGTATGTACATACAATTTAGTAATGCATAACTTTTCTAGCTGAAATTTGACCGATAAATCTTTGATTGAATATATATTATAAGATTGCTAACATAACTGATAATATTGCTAATTTATTATAGTTATAGATTCTGTTTTTTTCCATCTGTGAATAGGCACATTGTGATAACTGTCACTTCTAAATTTAGTACGACCTTAACCCTATGCAATGTGTGTCCACAAGTTATAGGTCTAGTTATGTTAATTAATTAATATTTGCCTTTGTTATACTCACTAAATGCTTAAAACTGGGTGCAATTAGCTTCCTTTGGAAGTTAATTGCCTTATATGTATGAGTATGCTTACAACAAAAGAAGCAGAGTAATGCAGTTAACGTGTGCTGGGAATTGTCTTAATTAAACAATTTTAATGTCTCATCCTAGAATTAGGCCATTAATAAGACCGAATGATTGTTTCAGTGCCAAGTGCTCTATAAAGTCAAGATAATGGCAAATCTATAACCAATTGTATATCGTGTGCAACACTCAATGCACTACGTACTTCATTCCTACTTATTTTATTTATTTAAGAGAGAAAAAATATTTGCTTAATAAATTTAAACTATTAAACAACTTAGCAAAGGGCACATGAACTGAATAATTAATTCATAATGTCTGATGGTGTCTAATAATATGTTTAGAATTTAATGTTTTTACCTTGGGATTGAATACACCATTTTATTATGGATTGTTTTTTTTAGAATTGTGGTGGGGTTCAACAATATGATCAAATGAAAGGGTAACATTTCTTTATTGAATTTAGAATTTACATCTTCTGTGCTTACACGTAACTTGCATATTTAATTAATTACATATCTTAAGGCTATCCTGATCATAGTTACCGTCATCAGAAGAACATCTCTTACCAAAGGTTATTGTAAACGCCGGGTCTCCATGTATGCGTTAAGATAATGTATTATATTAAATATGTCTACATGCAAGGCTGGCTTTACCTTTTAAGCAAATTGGGCCAATTACTTCCAAGTGAGACCCGTGCCCAGAGGGGCCCCACCCTAGAGTAATCTACTCTAGTCTTGCAAATCATTTCGCTAAAGCAGACGTTGGCTGTGAACCTGGGTGCCCCGCCAAAATTGTTCGCAATTGGGCCCCCGCACCTCCTATGGCCGGCCATGCCTACATGTTTACAACCCACCCACCCTTCTCCCCGCATGTCATTCCTCAGCTTGTACTGATATTAATATTCGCTTTGTCTTCTTTAGCAGAAACTAAGTCCGACATAATTTCTGTTTGAGCAAGATTCCCTTTAAGCCAGTTCCTACCTGGCGTTGTTTTGAGACACTATGGTAGTTGTGTAACTCTGTTGCCTTCAATAGTGAAGATTGCTGATCATCTAGTACAGAGGGATAGCCTTAATATTACAATCTCTATTGATGTGATAAATGACGGTGTCGCTATTGATGATATTGAATTATTATTATTATAATTATTATTGTTGCACTATAACGAAGGGTTACATGTGTTTATTCAAACAAAGCGAGATAATTGCAAAGTGAATGTGAGAGTGATTCTGACTCCCCCCGTCCCTAACCCCAACCCCAACCCGGTTCTTGTGTAGATAGTGTTGCTCTACGTTGCTTATCACTCAACGCATCACCATGGTTACACTGTACTATGTAGAAGCTATTGGCCGTTTTGAAAAAGAAATTAAATCTTGTACTCAGCAATCCGGGGAAGTCGATGAGATATAATGAACATTTTATCGAAGAATTTCACGAGTCTTAGCTTTTTAATAAATGATGAAGTAATTATATAGCTATATCATGATTATTGATATATAGATTTTACCTAACGTACCAAATTTGATATACTGCGATTGTATTGTATGGTGAATAATTATACCAGACTTATTCCATATGTAATTTACCTAAAATAGAAATTTACTTAAGGTATCAAATTTGATATACTACGATTGTATTGACTGCAAGTATATATTGCAAGTATTTTTGGAGCGTACAAAGACTGACTTTCTATGTGGCGAAACTGTTAGATTATTTAAATTGTCCACGGGTTCTTACTTTAGACAGTTGAAACCAAACTTAACACATCACGATTCATCTTCCATTCCTCCATGATCTTAACCTAATTATACAGGGTTCGGCAGAAAAACCTCCCTCATTTGACAGATTAACAAAAAGGCCAAGGCAAATGTTATTTAAAAAAATGTATTATGTTTTAACTGAAGGGATACAGTTTCTTTTTTATTTGGTTTTGAAAATGATATCATCCAAATGGCGTCCTTCATTTGCGATACACATTTGTAGTCGATTCCTAAAATGTTGTGGTTTTTCTTTTTAGCAATATGGATTTTCGGTCTGGAACAGCATCATTTTGACGTAGCTTGAAGTGAATATAAAAAGCTATTTGCATCGCAATCACAGATTCACCATTCTTGATCAACATTTCAACAGCAAACGTATGGTGTACACCGGTCCAAATCATGATTGCTACCTGAAAGGAAAAAAAGATATTAAAAACATTAAAGAAAAAAAAACATTAAAGAAAACATTAAACCGATTAGACATTAACTCTGAAGACATCGGTACATCCTGCCTAACTTCACTAGCCCCACATCAATGGCCTTGTCAAATATGGGAGGTTTTTCTGCCTGACTCTGTACTTTGCTGATACTCACTTTGCCACTTCACTTTGATTAATTGCGTTTACTGAATATCTGAGCAGCTTAGTTTCTATTGGTGTAAATATGTGTAATGACCTTCCAAGGGAATACAAGAGAAATAACTTGCATTTGTCATTAGAATAGGACGCAGTCAGTGCTGCCATACTGTTATTTTATGAGTGGAAATTCTCAGTATATTTTTTAATATATATTTATTTCAAGCGAGATATTATATTCAGTAAAATTGTTAGTTTTAATGGTTTTATATAATTTTAGATAGTTTTGAGTTTATAGTTGCATTGTGTATTGTTTTTTCTGCGTCTTATTTGAAGAAGTCATTTGGGAAATTTCTTTAACAACAAAATTAAATGATTAATGAGATTTATTTATCTTATTTCTAATTGCTCAGTACTAGCATTACAACGAGAATAGTATATCCTGAATATAATTAATTACTCGAACAATATAGATAATATAGGGGCTACTGGAGCTGGGTCTTGTACGATTATTAAGAAGGGGAAAATGTGCCACCATAAATAAGAAACCAAAAATAATTCATGGATATGTCGATTGGAAAACACACACAAAAAGCAATAAATAAACAATACGTCCGGACTTTTAATCTGTTGTGGTATATGGAACCCATTCATTTGGAATTACTGGTGGTGTATCTTTGTACATGTAGTTGCGGTAAAATTATCTGGTAGACAACTGGGTTTAGTAAACCTGGCTCATCTTATACTGAAGGAACGTTGACAATGGTCCAATCTAGACTGCTTTGCTTAAAATGTAGTATTACTACTCTATAAGCGGAATGCCACTGATGTCTCAGCATGTCTACCGGTACTTAAAATATGTAGTATTGAATCCAAAGCAGTTATATATAATATATATTATAAAACCATTACAAAGAATGTGTTGTCACTCTGATACCAGTGACCAGTGTGTACTCACAATTACGGACCATGAATCCATTATGTGAACATTTCATTGGCGACCACCACAGTGTCTATGGCATGGCTTCTCAGTTATGGCAGGCGGACACTAGCCGATATTGAAGGGTTATTTGGTTGCAAGCGACTATTGCCCATGCGTATATTTACAGGACGCTGAGTTTACAGCACTTGCGATTATTGGTAATAACGCATGCATTATTTGATCGATTTCTGTCCTTTTTTAAACAACAAAACAACCTAAGTGAGATCTAAGTTTCTAGACACAACCTTTGGTACATAATGAAGTAATTGAGTACAGGGGAGTGTAGGGTTGTAAATTGTGGATTTGGAGGCATGCCATTCAATGGAACCTCTAACACAAAACATAATTCAGCGAGGTAGATTTAATTAATTACAAGGGCAGCAAGGTTTCCTTCGTAATGGAATTGGGTACCTTGAATTCCTTTTTACACAATGTAGTCAAAGAAAAAAAAAAAAATTCTTTAATGTCGTAGAGTACCAAATTTTGAACCACTGTAGACCCAGATCAGCAGGGCTTTTTTGATTGCCTATCATGTTTTGTAGGATGGTTTTATTTTGACTTGTTTGTGCTTTTCGTGGGTGGGGGGTGGGGCGTTCCTGCATGATAATTTTGAGTATTCGATAAATGTATTATGGATATAAACTTTAATGCTAGTGTACGGAGAGATCGTCGTAATGACAGCATGGATTCATCTATAATTATAAGCAAATAGAACTTGCACTTTTCAGATATATAGGTTGTTTTACCAAGAGGAGAAATCATCCTTTTGTTTACCCGAGTGCTCTGTAATTTGGCCCTTTTCTAACAGTACGATTAAACAAATATAAGGTATGCCTCTGAGCTATATATTTCTGGTTAATTTGTCAATGTGGGCAGCAACTAGCTGATGTACTCAACCCCCGATGTCGATTAGTGTCCGCCGGTCTTTACACATTATTGAAGATGGATTGTCATATGATGGCCATCCAGTGTAAACTAAAGAATGCCATGCACTGTATTCCTTGCCACTCGTTGTCTGGACCACATCACACAGGCATGTGTGTCTTGTGAAGGTGGGGGCGGGGGGGGGGGGGCGATATGATATATTTAATGCGCTGGCTGCTCCTTGTATATGTGTGAACAACTAGTAATGCTTTTTACCCATCTTTCAACAACTGCAGCAATATTACTAATATCCACTTGTACATACCAACAGAATAACAGTATTTCCAACCAGCCATCCACCTCCAACAACAACAATATGCTGATTGAATCTTTCAAGTATTTTCCTGACGTGGATGTCCTGTCCTCCCTGTTCCTACCGCTCATGTGTGTTATTTATAAACATGTAAATGTCTGTGTCTTTGTACTACTACCGAGGCTGTACTTAGTCCATATATATATATGTGATACATTCTCGTACTGGGTACGTGCGTCACCAGGTGGCGTGTCTGCTGTGAAACCCACTGATTACATAATCGCATACCGACTGTCGCGCCCCCTGTCACGCTCTTCTAGAACTGCTGGACCTGGAACCTTACATATCACTCCTCACACCCGGCTATCATGGGTTAAGACGTTGGCGTCACTGGCGCCACCTAGTGGAATACAGGGTTTGTGCTGCTTAATAGTGACGTGGTGGCGGCAGCCTCACGGTTTATCACTACCGTAAAATGCGTATTCACCCCCACCCACCCTGTAATTTGGTTTGTAATAATAACTGGCCGATAATAGGGTTGATAATGAAACATTAGATTGGTCAATAAAGGTACCATTGTTGCATGTATATATGCATGTGTTTAACATACATATTTTATTGGTAGCATTGCGGGGGAAACGATGGGAAGATTTTATTGTATATAATAAGATACGCGTTTGCTTGATGTGTGCTGTACGCTAATATATGGCACAAAATGAGGGGCTGTGGTTATCAATTGTTGTTACTTGTTTTGTTACATGGAGTGTGTATTTAAGGATTTATATATTGACACCTGTAGCAATTTGACATCCTGGTAAAGGCCCTGTCACACCTCACCGGATTGGGGGAAACGGAGAAACCGAACAAAGTCCGGTTTGGGTCCGTACAAGTAGGAACGGATGCTGCCGGATTGACGTGTACGGTTCTTGTCCGGCTTGAGTTTGTTTCGTCTGTTGGCTGTCCGTTTCATGTCCGTTCGTCCAGCGGCCATTGACTCGATAGCGCAACATTTTGACACATTTTAATATTTTTTGGTACGTATCACCACCGGAGTAGACAAATCTGTCCGTTGCTCAATCCGGCGAGGTGTGACAGCTGCCTAATATGTTATCACTGTGGGCTTTTGGTGGTTAATATAATATATGCTATGGACACTCTTGGAGGGGAGGCTGTGCTGACTAGAACCTATATGAATAAGTGTTTTCCCACAAATAACCGCATCTTTGATATAAAAAAAAACGCGAAAAATGTGTTTATTCCTAGTTGAATGTTTATTGGAAGAAGATATGAGGCTGAAAAGATCGAAGGTGTCTGTGTTATTTACATATTGTAAACATAACCCGGTCCTTCCGAATAAGATTTAAATGTATGTTGGCAATATGGTTAGAATTATATTAACTGTTATACAACATTAGACTGCTTGAAATTGATCAGATTTCCCCCAGAAAATGGGGAAGAAGAGAGAGAATAAGCGTAATGAATGGAATTTATCTAAGTACAATTAAGACAATTGGGTGTTTAGTTGAAATTAAGTAGTATGGAATATCTCAATTGTTAACCCCGTTTGGATTATTTGTTATACTAAGCAATGAATTAGTTTAATATTCCCGTCTGAACTAGTGTATGTGAAAGCTAATTCTGTTGTTTACTCTTTTTTTTTTCCTTTATGAATAGCATTAATTACATCATTATTTGTCGCTGAATGAAAAGAAAACATTATCGCCAGAATTCTGATTGTTGACAGTAAGTTTGATGGAGAAGATAATTGGTGTGTCATATATCCAACCAAGTTAAAGTTGTATAGTCCGATGGTCTTAATTTTCTGTCATTTTCGGAGAAAAATATATTAGGTTGATCATTATAATCTACCTTACTTTCGCTTGAAGTGACTAGTGTCTTAAATGGCTAACTTTAAAGATATTTGAAGTGGAAACATGCCAAATTAATTTTGACAAGCACGCCAAAGCTCTGACACCATAGGCTTCTACTGTAACAAGTTCTATTAATTTGATTCACTATTCCCTTCTATGTGGTGACAAATGCTTATTAAGTGCAACAGTATCTAAGTTAGATACGTAGAATCAAATCTAGATAATTGCTTTGGATTTTGAAAATTTGGTGTTTTCATAGGACTATACAGTTTTAAGCGGTCAAGCTGAATAACATACTGTTTAATAGATAAAATAGATATGTACCTATTTTTCACCTTGAATCAAAGAGAAGGCAGTTGGGGCCATACTGTCAAACTAGTAAAACCCAGAGCCATTTCAAAATTAAGGCAACACAGTTTCTCAAACAGGATTATAAAAATATGGAACAGTCTCCCACAAAATGTTATTGATGCCGAGTCAATAAATTCATTCAAGAATAGATTATAAAAAGCATGGGCTGATGATCCAGGGAAATTTGACCCCTTATTCACTATATGCTACTAATTATCCCTTGTGTTGCGTATTTACTTGCACTCAAGCAAAAATGAGAGACAAATAAGTGTTCACACTTCCTGTCTACCATTCACTATTTCGTTTGCCAAGAAGAACTTGTGGATGGAGAATGATTTGAATCAACTCTACCCTGTGGAGTTGCAATATGGTGGTGCAAGGTTCATGAAGTACAACATGACCTGTCTCAGTGTCTCATCTACCATGCTGAACATACCAGATTCAGGATAATGTGTTTTTACATATTTGGATTTTCTTAAGCAAAA
The DNA here is from genome assembly GCA_030323885.1 of Branchipolynoe longqiensis. Classification (NCBI taxonomy): domain Eukaryota; kingdom Metazoa; phylum Annelida; class Polychaeta; order Phyllodocida; family Polynoidae; genus Branchipolynoe; species Branchipolynoe longqiensis. The sequence goes on from CM059188.1 coordinate 39,277,183, forward strand.
CTATCACCTGATGGTTTTTCACATCCCATATCGTCTAGATATATATGCACGTTTCTCGTTGAGCAGAATACCCTTGATGCATACATAGATTCTGCTATTTGTTGAGTAACATGTTGGTTTTTTTTTTAACTTATGAATTCATTATTTACCCTTCCTAAGCCACACAAAGCAAATACATGTTCACTGTCAGTTTATCCCATCCAACATACGACGAGTAACTAGGCCTAGTTAGCACAGTGATATTCGCCAGTGGTCAATTTCCTTCACTGGATGTAGTTTGGTATTAGTTAACTACCCATTGTGCGCAAGAGATTTAAATGTGCAGAATATGGCAAGTAATCATGAATAACAATTTACACTTGTGCATGTAAATGTTATGGTGGCTGGGTTAAATAAATATCGGACTGTTTCATCCATTAAAGTCGCCAGTTATACCTCACCCAGATACAAACGAATCCAGCATCAAAAGCTCTCCAAACATACCTTTGCTTAGTTTGTTTAGTTCATGCCACTGAACATGTGGGAGGAGAGTTCAGGTCTGTGATGTATAAATGACATCATATGTGGGATTCCCTCATTACATGACCGAGAGGGGTTCCCCACACTCAGGAGAAGCCATGGCAACCACCAGGATGGCAGCCACAGAAAGCTCTCAATTCAACTTTTAAAGTATATTAATCTACATGATTTAACCAATTATTCACACAAAAAATAGCTGGTTATGATAAATAAACATTTGAACTTTATATTTATCATTTTAGATTGTAATTTCTAACATTTATTTCTCTATATGGTTGTCTAAAAGTGTCAGTGCTACTGGACTAAATAAAACACAACAGAAGCAACCAATGTCAGCACTCTACACCCACATATGTAGTTGCATAAACTGAAAACTGGCAAATGTATGCTTGGAGAGCATTTGTTGGAGTATGGGTAGTGTCTCAGCGACCTATATCTGGTCCCTTTTAACCGAAGTAGATTTGTCTGATATGAAATGGTAAACCATCATATCTCGTGGTGAGGTCTGAATGCCAACTGTCTAGGCCCACTTATAACCTAATTTGTTGTCATATTTGTAATTGCGTAACAGATTGTATCTTGCGTATGATTACAAAGCCTCTAGACAAGGTCAGCTTGAGTCCAAAGTGAACCCTGGGCCCGATTTGATTTCAATTAAATTCGTGGCCAAATACCCAAATAATATATTTTGTGCTTTTATTCATCTACCTAAGTTGTTATATAAAGATATTTATTCAAGAATTGTGAAAGTGAGGCTTAATTATATGCTGGACTGTTGCTTGCTTTATCTTTGATGACATCCCCCCCACCCTTTACCCACTGTACAGCAGCTCTGCCAAGTGATTGTGACGTCATTAGATGTGACGTAGTTGACTTAATTAATATTCATTCAATAGCAGTGCTTTTGTCAATATGCTCGCAGTATACAAACTGCAATTGTGGAAGTACTTCATAACTATGTTTCATTTTACCCTAGCACAATTATTATATATATGGGAAATTGTAATATATATGTGTATATATATGGAGAATTATAATATATATATATACTTATATATATAGATATATAGCTTGGTGTGGTGACTAGAACCCATGCGGCACACAGTTTTATACGCGTGAATGATCGAATTCCAACATCTGACTATAAGTATAAGACATATAATTGAGGGCCTTTTAAAGTAATGCTCTGTTGTGTGCATATCGTTGACCATATAATAGACCTTTTCCACAGAGCATGCACGGTGGTCTGCTACCTATATTAGTTCTGGCCACTGCCGTCAGAGGGGAGGTTTTCCACAGAGCATACCGCGCAGTGAACTGCTACCCAAAATATTAGTTTTTCCACTGCGTCAGAAGGTAGGTTGGTTAGTGGAAATGGTCTATTAACTATCGTAATCATAGAGATGCTTGCTATAGAATCTTGCTACCGAAAGGTAGTCATGCCGTTGCTGCAAATGATTGTCAATTTTCATGAACGAGAGGGTTTACTGGTTGCCTAGCAACATGTGGGTATGCGTATTTTTGAAGAGTTTGTATATAGAGCATCTTTGCTGTCCTAGTCAGTGTTAATAGCCTGAAGCTAATCCCTGTCCAGGACCTCGTTTACACAGAATAAAGTAGTGTCCATATCAAGAACATTGTGTTGGTCTGGTTTATTGGGGTTTTACATCCTAGCAAAACCCTGACTACTAACGTGTGCCTGTGCATTCATGCTTCAAAAGCTTGTTTTATTTAAAGTTGCATAGTCCGATGGTTTTGAATTTCTGTATTTTTTCTGAGATAAATATATTAGATCGATCACTAGTAGTAGTACTTTACATTAGTTCAATTACTTTTATTTTAAATGGTAAACTTTTGAGATATTTTGAGTGCAAACATGGAAAATTAGTTTTGGCAAGCTTGGCAAAACTCCCATAGACTTCTGCAGTAACAGGTTCTGTTAAATTGACCCAGTATTGCCTTCTACAGAGAAACACATGCTTAATAAGTGCATCAGTATCTAAGTTAGATATGTAAAATCAACTCTAGATATTTGGTTTGGTTTTGAAAATTTGATATTTCATCAGACTGCACAGCTTTAACAAAGCTTCTAGAGCACATTGATTTTTGTATCATCGGCTATTGGACATCAAACATGTGGAGATTTTGACATATTTCTTTGGAGGAAACCCACAGCCACCACATAGACTACTTATACTCTTTCCGATAAGTAGCAAGGGGTCTTTTATATGCACTTTCCACAGACAGCACAGCACATACCACAGCCTTTGGTGGACCACTGGTTCCATTCGCACTTCAGCACTGGGATATCATATCAGCACTATGGTCCGATATCCCACTCAGTTACGACATCTTTACACTGAGCCATCTATTAATGGCGAGCATCAGCCAAGATAGCAAAACATACTTTAACTCGGTCAGGGATCGAACTCACCACCTCCCACATGAAAAGCAGCTGTCCAACCCACTCGGCCATTCCATCCAGTGTTGTCAACATATGTGTTAGGGCTTATCTATAGATGTGTTCACACGTACATCGTTAAATCGATTTAGTTAAGCCGGACTAACTAAACCAATATAGTGCTGCATTCACATGCACAATTTAAACTAAGTTGGTTCAACTAAACCACCTCACAAACTGAATTACATGAAGTGAACTAGTTCAGTCGACTTAACCGCTAACTTGTTTTAGCGGCGCATTCATACATGTTTTAAGTTTTAAGCCGAACTAGTAAATTCGAATTAGTGAAGCCGGTTTACCATGTACGAGTGTACGGGGCTTTTTATGTTAACAGCGATTTATGTATGCTAAGATAAATAATGGTGCAGATAGAATGTTCACTACGGTGTTCTCAATTCAAAATACCGGTTCAATTATAAATGTGCACCCATTATTGTGAAACTAGACATATCAATTATGCCTAGTTGATCGTACTCTCTTTTAACATTCTTTATTTCAGGAGTTACGTATCGCTCACATGTTTACACTCATCCTCCCTAGCTAGACACAAGCACCACACGGAATTGAACTCCCGACCTTCCGCGCGGGAGGCATGCGCTCTACCGATTCGGCCACCGCATCCGGTCGGAGTTTCTAAGATCACTGACTAATTCTATAATCGGCCTATATATCTAACGCTATTATTTTATTCGTATAAATATACTACTAAATAATAATTTAAACTACATATACAATATGCTTACTGAAGTCCATGGCTCACATTGTGTTCCCAAATTACCTTCATATACGTTAAGTTCATTGATACGTCACCAGGTGGCACGTGCATCGAGGCGCATTGGGAGACAAAAATAAAAGCATTCTATAGACTACATCACGGTTCCAGCGGCGCGGTGCATTGTGGGATGTGTCAGAGCAAAACAACCCCCCCAAAAGCACATGGCACATGCTAATACACTGGGTGCAGCTATGAAATGTGCTAGTTTCAGCTCATCTCAGCTCTTCTTTGAAACATAGAATACTAACTAAAAATATATATATAATAAATTAAGATATTAATCTTTTATCCAGCATTGCATTTACATCAATATAATCAGCACATCTTATGCCATGTGCATTTAGATTTAGAAAGATCTAGGCACTCAGACTAGTGTTAGAGCCACAGCCAGAGTACTCAATGCATTGTCAATGGCAGTGAGTAATCTCCATACAGAAAAAGTAAAATATTGCTAAAACCACACCACCTAGAGACAAACCGCTTGGAACACATATAGAAAACAGGTTTAACAAAAAGATTATATTAAATTGATAAGGTTAGGGTTTGGGATTTCTATTAGTTTTGAATAAAACTGATGTTTTTCAATGTGTGTATAGACAAACTCGATGGCTGTACGCCTTTGCTTTGCTCCCAAGGCCGTTTTCGGCGCATGCGCAGTCGGAACCGTGATGTAGTCAATTCATGTTTCGATGTCCTAATTCGGCCTCGGGCTGCAGTCACCCAGGCCCGACACGGTTCGCTGCCCACGTAACAGTTCTCCCGGCGATCACTCTTCAAGCAGATCTTTCCGCACGGTAGAGCCATCGCCAATCACATTCTTTGACTGCGTCTGAATGAATGCTACAGCAGCCCTTTAACAAAACAAAATAGATATATGTATTATGCAATATTATGTTAATGTGCAATAAATACATTGCGATTAACAAAATATATATGGGTAAAGATAATCGGAGTATTAACAAGTGGCATATGAATACTGACGTGGTTTACCATGTTCCCTGTGAGCTCGTGACGAGTGTTTGCGTAGGTTCCCGGCGGGTTCAATCATGCGTGACAATTCGCTGAAGCGTCGCCGGCCTGCACGCCGGTGTTACTTACTCAAAGATCCAACAGGCTCAACCATGAACACAACAACTGTCAAGAGCTACGACTCGCAAAACGCTGATAAAAAGGTAAGTGTGAGGGGAGTGAAACGCTACAGCATGTGGCGCATTTTGCCAACTGAGTGGATTCTGCAGTTGCAGTGTGTGAGTGAGTGAGTGATAACTGCGTCTTTTTGTGTCGGCTGAAATAGTGGATAATTGTCGCGCGGGGAGGTGAAGTTTGCGAGGTGGAATTTGAGCTGAGGGTTGTGAGTTGGCCACGAAATACTGCCGAAATGTCAATGACTGAAGTCTCTTTCGGTGGTAAGCACTATGGGCACATGAGAACGCTAAAGATGTGTAGTATTTGTAGACGTTCATTGTGTGCGTGCGTTTGTAGACATTCATTGGCGTGCATTTGTAGACATTCATTATGTGTTTGCGCAAGTTAGGTTTCAATGCTAATTTAATGCTGTGAACCCTTCCACTAATTTAAATAGTTAGGTCCATTTGTTTGAAAGTTATTACTCACGCTGTATTCGCAACAACAAAAAACAACTTGAAGAATGTGTGGAGCTAGAGAAGTTGGTTCCTGTAGAGTTACCTAGAATATAGTTAGGCCTACATTGTCGTTATTTCAGTGACGCAGAACACACCCATAGCCAATCTTTTACGTGGCTTGTTAAATTTGGGGACGGGGATGTGCATGGTCTATATTATAATTGTTCTAGTTGGTTGCAGTTAAACATATATAGACAATATGTAGTTTATGCAACATGTATATGCCTACATATAGAGTGAACCAAATTGGGATTGGACTGTTTCAACTTGGAACGTGAGATTTTCTTTTTTACTTTAAAAAGCTGTACATGAATGTCATCTTTTCTCCCACCCCAGCACGCCCCTCGTGACAGTAAATGATGTGGATATAATCGAGTGCCTCTACTAATACTGTAATAGGAGTAATTCTAAAGTACTGCATAATAAAATCCACAAACAAGGCATATTTATAACCTGGTTATAAACGTTGAGGATTGCCTAGTTTTCGCTCGGGTTCTGGCCGCGTGGTGTCGCTTCAAAGCCACCCGCCATGTTAGTTTTTTTTTAAATGTTGGTCCTACACTTATCTGCAACTGTTTTCTAATGCAACATTGGACATTCTGTAGTTTGCGTATTACTAACATGCGTTTGGTAGGCCTATCGATATTAACATTTGTAATATTTTTAATATATATTTCATCCCGTGTTTACTCAGTGTAACTAAGTGTATAAAGTCATTAGGTGTTTTTGTGGTGGCTTTTAATGGTTGACACGAATTTCTGGTAGGAATATGGACTTGGTTTCTGACATGACATAAAATCACCACCACTCCTTCACTATAGGAGTTATCATTGAAGGCGTACTTCTACTTTCAGCTAATTTGGTACTTTATTAAAAGGCTAAAATGTGAGAGGTAATGTAATCTAACAGGAATATATAATCCCAAGTCAAAGGTGAAAATACATAGATTAACAGTATTCCGCAAATACACCTAATCCTTTCATATAAAATACGTGGGTATGCCTAGTAGAACTCTTAAACTTGGATTAAAACAAATTGCGTTGAGCTGAAGCCATTTGTTCTGTAAATAAATTGATAGATTGGGGTTATATTTGGAGCGAGAGACATTAGTAAACGGGTTAGAAATGTCCAATTATAGGACCGCTATGTTGTTATAGCAAGAGAATATGGCCGTTGCTGCTGAATTGGAATTTGGATCAAAATCATCCCAGTCGCTCGCTTTTGAGCAAAAGGGCTCGTATTTAAGACCTTTTGATTCACAGTTTTCATACAGTACACGAACATTAATTCAAGACTCGGGAAGATGACTGGATATAGTTGGTAATTAGGGTCTTTATTTAGTTCACAGTTATGATTTGTTACAGTTCGCCTTGTTCAGTAGATCGTCGGAGGTTCCCCTCTCCCCAATTAACTTGTTTACAATAATAGCAATTGTAGAAACAGTGTAAGCATTAATGGTTGTCTTACTGCCCCTTGTACACAAGACGGCAAATGAGGTTGTCCTGTCGCCCGAAGTAATTTGTTAAGCTGCGAACACACTGGGCGCGTGCGTCAAGTACAAGCGTGCGTCATGCGGTTCTCACGCGTAAATAGCGAACACACTGGACGCGTCTGCCACGCGTCATATTTCACACACAGAGACACACACACACAGAATGGGACGGTCCAAACATGGCTCAGTTTAGCTTGCTTTGAGGGATGTTAGGACCGTCCCAAATATCAAGACTGCTTCCTAACAGGTCCGCCGCATAAACCTACATGCTTGCACCGTCCCATTCTTCATATTTCTCATTTCTGTGTGTCTGTGTGTGTCTCTGTGTCTGTGTGTGTGTCTCTGTGTTGTGTCTCTGTGTGTCTGTGTCTTTGTGTCTCTGTTGCTGTGTGTGTCTGTATCTGTGTCTGTGTGTGTGTGTGTGTTTCTGTGTGTGTGTCTCTGTGTCTGTGTGTGTGTGTCTCTGTGTCTGTGTGTGTCTCTGTGTCTGTGTGTGTGTCTCTGTGTTGTGTCTGTGTGTCTGTGTCTTTGTTGCTGTGTGTGTGTCTGTGTGTGTATCTCTGTGTCTGTGTGCATGTCTCTGTGTGTCTCTGTGTGTGTATCTGTGTCTGTCTGTGTGTCTGTGTGTGTCTCTGTGTTGTGTCTCTGTGTTGTGTCTCTGTGTGTGTCGCTGTGTGTGTCTCTGTGTCTGTGTGTGTGTATATGTGTCTGTGTGTGTCTCTTTGTCAGAGACACAGACACACACATAGAGACACACACAGAGACACAGAGTCACACAGTCACACACACAGAGTCACACACAGAGACACACACAGAGACACACACAGAGACACAGACACACACATAGAGACACACACAGAGACACATAGTCACACTCAGAGACACACAGAGACACAGACACATATAGACACACACAGAGACACAGAGTCACACACACAGAGACACACACACGGAGACACAGAGTCAAACACAGACACACACACAGACACACAGACACACACAGAGACACACACAGAGACCCTCTTGCATTCCCCCATCTTGCGTTCCCCCTCTTCCATTCCCCCTCTTCTGTCCCTCCTCTTCCATTCCCCATTCTCCATCTTCCGTTCCCCGTCTTGCATTCCCCATCTTCCATTCCCCATCTTCCATTCCCCCATCTTCCGTTCCCCCCCTTTCATTCCCCCTTCTTGCATCCCCTCCTCTTGCATTCCACCTCTTTCATTCCCCAAGAGGGGGAATGGAAGAGGGGGAATGGAAGAGGGAATGAAAGAGGAGGGAATGAAAGAGGGGGAATGTAAGAGGGGGAATGAAAGAGGGGGAATGTAAGAGGGGGAATGTAAGAGGGGGAATGTAAGAGGGGGAATGAAAGAGGGGGACTGAAAGAGGGGGACTGAAAGAGGGGGAATGAAAGAGGGGGAATGAAAGGGGGGGAATGAAAGGGGGGGAATGAAAGGGGGGGAAATGAAAGGGGGGGAATGAAAGAGCCAAGCGTCACCACGCGTCAAGCGTAAAAAATCGCTCCAAAAGCGATTCGTGACGCACGCGCGAGAAACGCACGCGCCAGTGTGTTCGGGTTCTCTTTATTACATACATTTTGATTTTTTACGCACGCGTATCTCGCGCGTGCGTAAAAAATCAAAACGTATGTAATAAAGAGAACCCGAACACACTGGCGCGTGCGTTTGTCGCGCGTGCGTCACGCGTGCGTCACGGATCGCTTTTGGAGCGATTATTTACGCTTGACGCATGGTAACGCTTGGCTTTTGCCCGACTTTGCCCGACTTTGCCTGACTTTGCCTGACTTTGCCTGACTTTGCATCTGTGTCTGTGTGTGTGTCTGTGTGTGTCTCTGTGTGTGTGTCTCTGTGTCTGTATGTGTGTGTCTATGTGTGTGTCTCTGTGTGTGTCTCTATGTGTGTGTCTCGGTGTCTGTATGTGTTTCTCTGTGTCTATGTGTGTGTCTCTGTGTGTGTCTGTCTCTGTGTGTGTCTCTGTGTGTGTCTCTGTGTGTGTCTCTGTGTATGTAGGTGTGTCTCTGTGTCTATGTGTGTGTCTGTGTGTGTGTCTGTGTGTGTCTATGTGTGTGTCTCTGTGTCTGTCTGTGTGTGTGTGTCTCTGTGTCTGTATGTGTGTCCCTGTGTGTGTCTGTGTGTGTGTCTCTGTGTGTTTCTCTGTGTCTCTATGTGTGTGTCTCTGTGTCTGTATGTGTGTCTGTGTGTGTGTCTCTGTGTGTGTCTCTGTGTGTGTCTCTGTGTGTGTCTCTATGTGTGTGTCTGTGTGTGTGTGTCTCGGTGTCTGTGTGTGTGTCTCTGTGTATGTGTGTGTGTCTCTGTGTGTGTCTCTGTGTCTGTATGTGTGTCTCTGTGTCTATGTGTGTGTCTCTGTGTGTGTCTCTGTGTGTGCCTCTGTGTCTCTATGTGGGTGTCTCTGTGTGTGTCTCCATGTCTGTGTGTGTGTCTCTGTGTATGTGTGTGTGTTTTTGTGTCGGTATCTGTGTGTGTCTCTGTGTCTGTGTGTGTGTCTTTGTCTCTGTGTGTGTATGTGTGTGTCTCTGTGTGTGTCTCTGTATGTGTCTGTGTGTGTGTCTCTGTGTGTGTCTCTGTGTCTGTGTCTTTGTGTGTGTCTCTGTGTGTGTGTCTGTGTCTCTGTGTCTCTGTATGTGTCTCTATGTGTGTGTCTTTGTGTGTCTCTGTGTGTGTTTCTGTGTGTGACTCTGTGTCTCTGTGTGTGTCTCTATGTGTGTGTCTTGTGTCTGTGTCTCTGTGTGTGTCTCTGTGTGTGTCTTTGTGTGTGACTCTGTGTCTGTGTGTGTCTCTATGTGTGTGTCTGTGTCTGTGTGTGTGTCTGTGTCTCTGACAAAGAGACACACACAGACACATATACACACATAGACACACACAGAGACACACACAGAGACACACACAGACACACACACACAGAGACACAAAACACAGAGACACACACACAGACACACACACACACACACACACAGACACACAGACACACACAGACACACACACAGACACACACACACGCAGAGACACACACACACAGACACAGAGACACGCACAGAGATACACACAGAGACACAGACACACACATACACACACACAGAAACAGAGACACACACACAGACAGAGATACACACACATACACACACACAGCAACAGAGACACAAATACACAGAGACACACAGAGACACAACACACAGACACACACACAGACACACACAGACACACAGAGACACACAGACACAGAGACACACACACAGAGACACACACACAGACACACACACACAGACACACACACACACAAACACACAGACACACACACAGAGACACAGAGACACACACACAGCAACAGAGACACAGACACACACACAGAGACACAACACACAGACACACACACACAGACACAGACACAGAGGAAGCAGTCTTCATGAGAAATATGACGCGTGGCAGACGCGTCCAGTGTGTTCGCTATTTACGCGTGAGAACCGCATGACGTACGCTTGTACTTTACGCACGCCCGACGCACGCGTCCTGTCTGTCCGCACCTTTAGGGTTGGGCTAGGGTTAGGTAAAGCCTCTGTCACACATCACCGGATTAGAGGAAACGGAAAGAAACCGAACAAAGTCTGTTGATAGTGCTGTTTGTGTCCGTACAAGTTTTGAACATGCACCACAAAACTTGGAACTGATGCCGCCGGATTGACGTCTACGATTCTTGTCCAGTTTGAGTCCATTTAGTCCACTTACCATCCATTGGCTATCCGTTCATGTCCGTTTCATATCCATTCGTCCAGTGGCCTTTGACCCGATAGCGCAACATTTTGACACATTTTAATACATTTTTATACTTATGACGCCTGGACTAGACACTTCTGTCCGTTGCTCAATCCGGTGATGTGTGACAGGGGCTTTAGGGTTAGTCTCAATAGGACTTTGCGTTCCCAAACTCGACACCATGACTAGCTCTATGACATCTTATGATTGGGTCTAAGCTAGTCATGTGACTACCGCCATACGAATAGACACTGATCTATTCCTACAGCTGCCGTACGAATAGCAACTGCCTATGAACCCTGGAGCTGATATAGAGATAACCTTCAGACTGCTCTTTGAGGAAAAAACACATGTTAGGAAAAGATGGGTCTATAGGCCTATGTACTTATTTATTTTTGGTTGTAAATATTAATTCTTCCAGCCGTACATCATCAGTATTTTTTGCTTTAGAATTGAACACATTTTTTGTTCATTTAGGATTTTAGAGTAAATATAGATATCTACCCTATTTGACTTGTGTGTCTAAAGACAACGATTCATCAACTTGTGAGATTTTATCACTGATTAGTCCCATTGTAGTACTTCTGACCCGAGTCCCAGATGGCCCTAGTTTAATGTTGTCCATCAATAACTCGCAGAATAGTTTCAAAATACATTTCGATCAGAATACTTGGTGGTACTGTACTGTAGTTTATATTGAGCACATTTGATTACCAATAGTTAATGGAACTGGGGTATATTTTCGCACAAAATAACATGTCGTACATTTAGTAACCAGTATTTTACCGAACTGGAAGTAGCCTATGTCTTGTTCGAAATAATAGGTAGGACATATGTCAACATTATTAACTTGATGCATTTGACATTGAAACAAAAACCCCAATGCACACCACATAGGGAACTGAGGCAAAGACCCTATAATACTAAGACGTCTCACTCCCTATCTCTCCCATGGTAATGTAAATTTTGCAGTGCCACCTTGTGGTGGGTTTGATCAGCCCGGCTGCTGGTTGGTATTTCACATGTAAACACATACAATTATATTATACATGAGATAGGTAAATATGAATACACATCAATATGAAATTTCTATGAACAAATACACGTCATCATCGCCATCATCACACCTCTTTCACATTCATATATACATTTATACATATAATATAGCAACTGTTTAACCAAGAGGCCAGCCAGCGTACCAAGTGGTGGGTTTGATCATTTTAACTACACAGTACAGGCTGAGTGAGCCGTCTTAGTATTATAGGGTCTTTGACTGAGGATACGGCCACCCCACCTCTGATGACCAGACGGGTTGGCCGAATGAGTAGGGAGTCCATCTCCTGTTTTGGGAGATCGGGAGATCGGAACCCATGAGTTTGTGGATTCGAATCCTGGTCGAGTCAAACCGATGACTTAAAAATTGATACTTGTCGCTTCCTAGCCAATCGCTCGGCATTATTAGGATAGGGCAAGGACGGGTTGGCTCAGTGTCAGGATAATGTGACTTGAGTTGGATATCAGGTCATGGTGCTGGCAGCCTGGTTTCCCAGTGGGGCAGCACTATAAAGTCGCCATGAGTGCGCACTCTCACAAGTCGGTACCCGTCCTGATATGGCATTAGATGTTGATGGGACGTAAAACAAGAAACCTCCACCTCTGATACAAAATGTTTTCTCTCCCCCACCCCCTCTAGAACCGCACGTGCCGCTTCTTCTACAGCTGGCATGGGTGTCGTGATGGCGACGACTGTCTCTACAAACACACCTCGGATGCACCCGCCTGCAAGTACTATACGTGAGTTGACCATGGCCAATATATAATCTGAAGATTCTGTAGATAGGGGAACAAAGAAAAAGTATATAGTAGACAATAGGCGTCATGTGTATGCTGCATGCGAATGCAAGATTCCATATGTAGGCTATATAATATTATACAATATGTTTCTGGTAAGGCCTAGGGGAGCGTGACTTAGCTCTGGCAGTAGAGTGTCCACCAGTGAAGTCATCCCTGGGTCATCCGATCGATCCTGCTCAGTGGACCCATTTGTGGTTTGGGCCATTTTCTGTTCTAACCAGTGGTCCACCACTGGTTCATCAAAGGCTGTGTTGTGTGAGGTCCTGTCTGGGCGAAAGTGCATATAAAAGACCCCTTGCTGCTTATTGGGATGAGCAGCCTATGTAGCGACAGCGGGCTTCCTCAGAATGACCATATGTTTGACATCCAATAGCCGACGATAAAAATTAATGTGCTCTAGAGGCGTGGTTAAATAAAGCAAGCTTTCCAGTTGCAGGCATGCAAAAATGTATGGCGTGTAGGTAGGGAATTTATATTCTTAAAGCCATGAAGCCCTTGACCATGATGTAATTTGATATGCACAGAACGTAGGCCTACATCCGGTCCATGTAATTTGTCAAAAGAATGTTCATGAAAATAAAATTAAATCATGGTTGGCAACTTTTTGCAGGGTCGGTCACATAACTGAAAATACTATTCTTTTTTGGTTAGGCCTTGATACAAATTTTAGCCTCTGGTCTTTTCGTCACTCAAAAATAGCGGGTAGACAAACAATATTGGAACCATAGATTTAGCACATTCGATTACACATTCATAGGGTTTTTGGGGGGGGTTGATAAAGATTTATACTGCCTATTATGGATAAGTCTGAATAGACTGTTTTCACCATTAAGACAGTTTGTCGATAGAAAGCCCGAGTCTACACTTTTACCGACCCAAGGGATTTTTAACCTCCCACACCACATAGACATGGTCTGAGAGCAACTGGCCTTTGATGACACTGTAAGTTATACACAGCGGTGGAAATCCAAATTGGCAGAGGTGGGGGCATGGGGAATCGAACCACTGACCTTCAGATCAGGAGTCCGACCTAGAAAAAAGTCACTCTAACCACTCCGCAACAGAGAACACCATAACCCAGCCTTCCAGCACTTTTTCTAATGGGTTGTTCAGCAGCTGTCACAGGAAGAGGGCTGCGGGAGTAACTAGCTCCCATACTATTATGCGTATTGTATCCTAAATACCTCACACAGTACAACCCCGTTAAACCAAGCTCAGTTAAACCAAGCTCGGTTAAACCAAACGATTGGTTAATCCAAACTTTTTTCGGCGGCCCGGCAAAATGCTACCATTTATCATATAAAAAAGTTAGTTAAACCAAAGTCGGTTAATCCAAACAAAATTGTCGGCCCCAGGCCACTTCCGGTACAGTTAAACCAAATTTTCTTGTAGTTATAAGGTCATCTGGTACTTTTTCTTATGATAAATGGTAGTATTCTGCCGGGTTGCCGAAAAAGTTTGGATTAACCGATCGTTTGATTTAACCGAGCTTGGTTTAATGGCGTTAAACTGTATATACATAACAAAACAATAATCATAGTCTCCACATACATTGTATATTATATTCATAATGCACCCGTGTTTTTGCCAAATACAAATCAAAGCTCGTTTAAACCAATGATCGGTTAATCCAAACAAATTTCTAGGGTCCCTTCAAGTTTGGTTTAACGGGGTTATACTGTACTTTGAATGTCAAGTTAATTATGAGGCTGTGCCAAATAAACACAATTTACAACGCTAGTTTATGGCATGTATTCACTGATTACCTAAACCTTCTGTATGTAATAACTTTCAGATCCAGGTGGGGATGTTGGAATGGCAAGCATTGTCGGTTTCGTCACGATGACGAGGAAGAAAAGGAAGTGACTGATACAGTAAAGCAGTTCTACAACGAGCTTAACCAATGGTTAGGGCCCAGCAAGGTGAGACTACGGAGATGTTTTAACTGTAAATGTATTTAAAGTAAATTTTAACAAGAAATGCTTGTAAGCTCAAAACTTACACTGTGAGAATCCTCAAAGTGGAAAAGAATTGACCTTTTGAAGAGCAACTAAAATCCAACAAGATGACGCAAGTGTGGGATCGGTCAAAAGAATATGCCATCTAGTTCAGTGACTAATAACACTCCTGGGCCCGTATGCATGGGGCAGTGGTAGCGCTCCACCCTTGGGGGTAGAGGGGATATCCGGGGTAGCGCCGAAAAGTCGGCATGCATGTGACCGGGGTATGCAAACCCTGGGGGGTAAAAGTAGTGTAAGCTACCCCCACTCAGTAGCAGGTATAAGGGCTGGGGTAGGGACCGACTTGGGCCAAATCTATTGAATGCGATCATATTTAACAGAATTACCTACCCAATAAGTGAAATTTTATCAATTTAACCCTAAATTCGAACCGTTATTAAGGCTACCGCCGCATTGGCGGCGATATTAATAGTGACGAATGTAAAGTAAACAAATCGCCGCCGCGACGTCGATATCCAGACTGGCATAACGCCAGCGGCAATGTTTTAAGCCCAAATCTATTCAATGCGACCATATTTAACAGAATTACATACCCAATAAGTGAAATTTCATGAAATTAACCCTAAATTCGAAGCAGTATTAACGCTGCCACCACAACGGCGGCGATATTAATATTAATATTTTCGAATCGATGAACGTAAAGTAAACAAATCGCCGCTGCATCGACGTCGATTTCCATACTGGTGGCGGCGGCGGTTTGTTTACTGTACGTTCGTCGATTCGAAAATATAAATATTAATATCGCCGCCATTGCGGCGGCAGCATTAATATTGCTTCGAATTTAGGGTTAATTTCATGAAATATCACTTATTGCGTATGTAATTCTGTTAAATATGATAGCATTTAATAGATTTGAGCTTAATATATGCCTACAAACGCAGAGGGATTTCCCAAATCTATAAATAACTACAAGGGTAGCTACCTCCTCGCCGCTTTGGCTTCATGCATACCCCATGACCCATTTCTTACCACCGGTGATAGGTACCCCGAACTCGGTCCTTACCACCGGGGGCAATAAATAATTCTTCATGCATACGGGCCCTGGTGGCAACCAAGTGAACTAGACATAAGGTTTGCGGAGTGCATAGTTATTGGGTGCTTGGTATTAGAGGGAAAATCGGGTCATTGCCATGTTCACAGTAGGCCGACTACCCGCTTGATATTCACGCCTGATCCTGTTCTGATATGACCTTAAATGTTGTCAGGACGTAGAACTCCAATAACCAACCAACCTTCACGCCTGAGCTTCTTGCACATTTCCACATACTACTTACATATGTAAACGGTCAACTCTATGGGCTGTCACATTATGACACATCGCGCCAACGTACGCCGACGTATATGATTTTTGGCAGCTATGTCGGGATACGTCATTATGCGTGTTAGGCCCTCCTTGGTATACGTCAACGTTCATTGAGATATGGTGTTGCGCGTCAGGTGGGTCGGCAAAGTTTTGTGCATGCACAAAACTTTTGACATATGACAACGTTGGACAACGTGTGGGTTTTACATTGGCCGTACGTTATGTATATGTTAGGTGTACATTAGACGTACATTACACAAATGTTGTTCACGATGTTGCACTACGTTGACCTATGTTAAAGGCAGTGAGAACGTACAGTCTGCATACTGACAACATATGGATAACGTATGTCTAACATACGGTTAGCATTTCTCGAGCGTGTCTTGATGTATGAAACATATGAGGCGTAGTTCTGGCAATCAAATAACGTATATAATGTTCACCGGCGTTCTGTGAACCTACCGTGAGCGTAATTCGAGCGTTTTTCACCAGGAAGCATGTTAGCCATACATTGTTCATACACTATGTATACGGTATGTATACGTCCAACTTTGCCCACCGCGCTGAAAGGGTTGATGCTTCTCGACGTAAAAAAGTGATTTTACACGTTGGCCGCGAGCTTGCAAGATGCGTCGTAATGTGACAAGGCCTTAACCGGACGCAATGGTCGAATTGGTTAGAACGCAAGTTTTCCATGCGGAAGGTTGTGAGATCGAATCTCCAATTAGTTGTATCAATCGAATGAGTTACACCATTGATGTTTATCACTACCTAGTCTAGTGATCGGCATTGCTAGGGTAGCTCAATATCAGGATACTGTGACTGAATGGGAATTCAGGCCTTATATAGTATAGTGCCTTCAACATGCGCATATGACCTTAGATGTTGCCAGGACGTAAAGCCCCCAACAAACTGTATAGGGCGTAAGAACAAATTTACCTACGCATTCTGCTTTGGTTTAAAAAAAAAATGTATATTAGTGCTACAACCATTTGAAGAATTGAGTTCACTGCTAATATTGAACATTGATGAATATGGAAGAGATTTTAGAACAAAATTGGGATGCTACTTTAGTATGCGATCTACAGCTAATGTGCGGTCTACCGTTATATCCGTTGTTTACTGTGTGGAATGACCTGATCTCTCTACCAAGACCTCATTGTTTGTATCATCCTGCAGTATAAAGTTCTTGCAGTGGAGCTAGTTTAGACCACACTTAAGTATAAATGGCTAGGTAGACCGCATGCTAAAGTAGCACCCAAAATTATGAGTAAAATATGAAAATAATTAAAGGTGACAGCAATCACTCGTTCTGTTTCACAAACCGGGCACGGTGGCCGAAACGGTAGAGCACATGCCTCGCGTGCGGAAGATCGGGAGTTCGCGAGTTCGGTTCCCGGTCGAGTCAAACCAATAACTTAAAAATTGATACTTGTCGCTTCCTAGCCTGACGCTCGGCATTATTAGGATAGGGCAAGGGCTGGTTAGCTCGGTGTCAGGATAATGTGACTGAGTGGGATATTGGGTCATGGTGCCGGCGGCCTGATTTCCCAGTGGGGCAGCATTATAAAATCGCCATGAGTGCGTACTGTCACAAGTCGGTACCAGTCCTGATATGACCTTAGATGTTGCTATGATGTAAAACAAACAAACGTTCTGTTTCACAAAGGTATTTTGGTAAGTGTATGAGATAGGTGGTTCTGGGAAACTTGGTGTTTGATTTACTTTATTTATTTGTGCAGACTGCAGAGGACAGTCCCCGCCCACGGGCGGTGGCGTCCCCTGCCGAGCCACACCCCCACCCCATCCAAGATGTGACCAAGAAGTATGTGTCCCGAGGTACACAAACCAACCCCATGCCAGAGTTCATTTACTGCGGTAAGGCCACACCTTATTATGTTATGTCACGTCCTGCCCTCCATCGAGTAATGCCCCCGTCCTTATGACTTTAAATGTTGCCAGGACGTAAAACTCCAACCACCCAATCAATCGGGTAATGCCACTATGTTTATTGGTTCATTAACAAACTCTACACCCGTCCTGATATGACCTTAGATGTTGCTGGGATGTAAGACAACTTAAGGGGAATGTATTGGATGTCAGTCCCCACTGACAGTCAAGCACATTTGACTAAACTGTGTCGATTGTATGGCACTGCGCAACAATTTTACACTGCAAACAGCATGCATGACCTTTTTACTAAAGTAAAACAAGACATGTTAGCCTTTTTGAGGGCAGCTGGTCTGTACCACCTCATATAGTTCATTAAATAAAAAATTATTAATTAATTCTTTCATCTATTTTATTTAATTATATGATTGTGAGCTTTTAAAAATTCATATGTGTATATTGACACATAACTGAGTGTATGCTTTTACATTATATGTAAAGGTGATAGTTGAATAAAAGAATTAAAAGATTCTCGCCGTGAATATGGCCTATGCTGCCAACACGGCGTAAAGAAACCATCAATCAATCAATAAAACAACAACAAACATACAAACACTAACTCTACACCCCCTTGTAATAAATATATGTATAGACAGTGCCAGATTTACCTATAGGTTTGGCAGGTTGAAGCCGAGGGCCTCAAAGTCTAGGTGAAGGGAGGCTCTGGCTAAGGTGGATAATATTAACACGTCATAGGCTTTTGGGAGGTGCCTCAAAAGTGAAATATCCTAGGGCCTCTCTTCATCTAAATCCAGCACTGAGTATAGATATGTGTAGTAGTCTGGGCGGGCGTGTGATTTCAAACACGTCGCGTGGGCCTCACGTGCGGCAGGTCAGGAGTTCGGTTCCCGGTTGAGTCAAAGCAATGACTTTAAAATTGATACGTGTCGCCTCTTAGCCTGGCACTCTGCATTAATGAGATAGGGCAAGGACTGGTTATCTCAGTGTCAGGGATAATGTGACTGAGTGGGATATTGGGTCATGGTGCTGGTGGCCTGATTTCCCAGTGGGGCAGCCCTATAAAGTCGCCATGAATGCGCACTATCACAAGCCGGTACCCGACCTGATAGGACTTTAGATGTTGCTAGGACGTAAAACCAAAAGAAAAATTAAATAGGTCGAGGTAGAATCATGCCCCCCCCCCACATCCCCCAACTACAGCCCAATGCTTCAGCACGCCGGTAACCAGCCTGCGCTTTCCTCCTGCAGGTGAGTGCGGGGAGGAGTTCAAGTCGGGCCGTACCCTCCAGCAGAGTCTGGAGCGCCACTACATCCACAAACTGGCCAGCGCAGACTTCCAGCACCTCAAGTTCTTCAAGCACCACACGGAGCTCCGCCGGGGCGACCCCTTCTGTTCAGCCTGTGGAGAGGTCCGTGCTACCATCTATATTGCTTA
Source organism: Branchipolynoe longqiensis (assembly GCA_030323885.1). Lineage (NCBI taxonomy): Eukaryota > Metazoa > Annelida > Polychaeta > Phyllodocida > Polynoidae > Branchipolynoe > Branchipolynoe longqiensis. The sequence continues at coordinate 39,296,382 of CM059188.1, forward strand.
TCTAATTCCGGAGTGCTTTTTAATTCAAAACAAAAATTAAACTTTGTTTTCCAGACATGGTACAACGCAATCCGCATGTGTAATATACTATGGGTGTATAAAAGTAAAGTACTGTTTATGCTGAGATGTGCCACTGGACCTGGACCTTGTCGCTACTTGTGCACCACCATATGTAAATTACTGTTTATGCTGGGATGTGCAGCTGGACCATGTCGCTCCTTGAGCACCACCATATGTAAAATACTGTTTATGCCGAGATGAGCAGCTGGACCTTGTCGCTACTTGTGCACCACCATATGTAAAATACTGTTTATGCTGGGATGTGCAGCTGGACCATGTCGCTACTTGTGCACCACCATATGTAAATTACTGTTTATGCTGGGATGTGCAGCTGGACCATGTCGCTACTTGTGCACCACCATATGTAAATTACTGTTTATGCTGGGATGTGCAGCTGGACCTTGTCGCTACTTGTGCACCACCATATGTAAATTACTGTTTATGCTGGGATGTGCAGCTGGACCATGTCGCTCCTTGAGCACCACCATATGTAAAATACTGTTTATGCCGAGATGAGCAGCTGGACCTTGTCGCTACTTGTGCACCACCATATGTAAAATACTGTTTATGCCGAGATATTCAGCTGGACCATGTCGCTCCTTGTGCACCACCGTATGTAAAATAATGTATGCCGAGATGTTCAGCTGGACCATGTCGCTACTTGTGCACTACCATATGTAAATTACTGTTTATGCCGAGATGAGCAGCTGGACCTTGTTGCTACTTATGCACCACCATATCTCTAGCTGTCGCTTGTTGCCTGCAGGTGTTCGGCACTGTGGAGAGCCTGCTGCAGCACATGGGGAGCCGCGTGTCTTTTTCAACTACGGCCGGGTCTGTCCGACAGGAACACCAGTCGTGGTTCAAGCAGCTTGTGCAACCCTTCGTTTGTAAGTGGCGTTAACTTTCTGCACCTGGTGTTTTAACCCGACAGTATCGATCAGTCTATTTTGAAAGTTGACTCCCGCCACCCCCCCACCCCCCAAATGGACCTGAATATCATAGTGACCGATTGTTCAATGCTCAGCCTTTGGACTTATAATGATCAACCTAATATATACCGCCCTGATATGACCTTAGATCTTGCTAGGACATATAACAACAAACCTAATATATTTATCTCAGAAAATGACTGAAGTTCAAAACTTGCAACTTTAACCTAATATATTTATCTTAGTTGCATAGTACGATGTTCTTGCACTTTTGTCATTTTCTGAGATAAATATATTAGGTTGATCGATATAACCTACCTTGTCTGTCTCCCGTGTTGGTAGATCGTGGGTTCGAACCCTGGTCGAGTCAAACCAATGACTTAAAACCTGTCGCTTCCTAGCCTGGCACTTGGCATTATTAGGATAGGGCAAGGACTGGTTGGCTCAGTGTCAGGATAATGTGACTGAGTGGGATATTAGGTCATGGTGCTGGTGCCCTGGTCTTCCAGTGGGGCAGCACTATAAAGTCGCCATGAGTGCGCACTGTCACAAGTCGGTACCCGTCCTGATATGACCTTAGATGTTGCTAGGACGTAAAACAACAAACTATAACCTACCTTACTTTAGCTTGAAGTAACTTTTATTTTAAATGACTAACTTTTGAGCTATCTGGAACCCTGTATACTTAATGTTGGCAAGCATGCCAAGACTGACACTATAGGATTCTGTAGTAACATATTTGATTAAATTGCTTCCGTATGCCCTTCTATGTGATGCCAAATCTTACAGATTAACTTACAGGTAGAATCAAATGTAGATAATTCTTTAGGTTTTGAAAATTTGAATTGTTCATCGGACTGTGCTGCTTTCAATGTTAGAAACTTAAAATCATCGGATTATTCAACTTTAATATGATATAGCAGGCCGTCCTGATATGATCTTAGATGTTGCTAGGACGTAAAACAACAAACAAACAAATATATAGCAGGTCACGTATATATGTGGTAAATACAGTGCAATACAGTGGCCATTTGGTCATTAAGTCAGGTGCTGCTGAATTCTATTATTTCTAGTGTCTTGACATGCACACCAAAATTATTTGCTCAGATTTTCACTTCAAATACATCTCTAATGGCAACCCTTTAAAATATGTTAGTTCATCTATCGAAATTAAAAGCATTGTATTATGCAGTTTTTAAAAGTTTGTTTCAATTTTCTTTTTTTTAATTAAAAAAAACCTATTTATATATATACAATTACTTGTGGAATCTTATTTACCTCATTGCATTATCAATACAGACGGGATGGCCGAATGAGCGTCCGTCTCCCGTGTTGGTAGATTATGGGATCATGGGTTCGAATCCTGGTCGAGTCAAACCAATGACTTAAAAATTGATACTTGTCGCTTCCTAGCCAGGCGCTCGGCATCATTAGGATAGGGCAAGGTGCAGTGGAATGAGGAAGACCAGTCGTCTGCGACTGAAATTTCCCTTGCTTAAACAACTAATGTACCAAAAAAGTGGCTTTACTGAGGTTATGTAGCTAGGTGATTGTGTTGCTACTGCTCAGATCGCGACCTGGAGGTGCTGGGACCTGATGAGATGATCCAAAGAATTATCGACATCTACTTCAAGAACAACGCCAAGCCTAAACCCAAGGTCAAGGTCACGATCAACGCGCCCAAAACCACATCCAACCAGACTGAACAGGAAGAGGTAAGTGTCATGTAGCGCTTGGGAACTGGGCAGGGTGGGTGAGTGTCCAGGGAGGGTATGTGCTTCCTGGGCTACAGATCATAGGTTCGATCCCCCAGGCCGAGTCAACGTATAGATTATAAAATGATCGTTATTTTTCTCGGCATTATGTAAGCAAGAACTGGTTAAGCTCAGTACTTATCGAGATAATGTGACTGAGTGAGGTATCGGGTGGTAGTCGATGTGACACGTTGTTCCGTTGGGGGCTGTGTTATATAACTCAGTAAACCGCCGTGATAAAACCTCAATGTTGCTGGAATGTAAAACCCCAATGATGAGAATTCAGTACTTGGGAGTGTTTGGTACTATATGAATGCCCCATGTGCAGTAGGCTGAAACTGACTGAATTTGCAGTCATAAGGGGGGGGGGGGGGCGGGGGGATCCAGCTTAAGTAAATATGGGGTTCTTAGGGGATTCTTGTCTTGATTTTGCTTTTTATACTGAATTGTTACTAACCAATATAAGGCGCGATTAGTTATAAACTAAAGCCGTGTTTACACGGGCGAGTTATGTCGGCTTAACTAATTCGCCTCCTTTAGTTCGACTCAAATTGGTCGTGTGGACACTACGTTGAGGCGACTTAAGGCTAAGTCGCCCCATCTAGTTTGCTTCAAGTAAACCGCGTCGCGAGGTAGTATTGATGAAGCGAACTAGATTATGTCGGCCCATCTTGCCTGTGTGGACAGTAGCGGTTTACTGGAGGCAGATTAAGCATGTCACACTATATAATATAATTTGGTCTATGAACCTGCTAGAGGTGCACATATATTTTTTCATGATTTATTTTAAGGTTTTCACTGCCCAGCAGAAGGTTTGACCATTCCAAACCAATACGATTCAGTCCATACATATCTAGGTCGAACCCACACTCTCGTGGCGATGTCGACTAACCGAAACTGGCGCTGGTTATTATGGACTTGCTCATGCGCAGATATCGATTTCCGCCTTAAACCGCTCCGTGTGTAGACACGACACTAGTTCGCCTTATCTAGTTCGGCCTAAAGTTGTGGGTGTAAACACGGCTTAAGATTATGCTAATCGGTAGTTATAATTTAGGTTCAAAAGCCTGATAAAGAACTACTGACTAATAAGACGAATTAAGAATTAAATTTGCATAGTCGGATGAAAGCATAATATTTTAGAAAGGAAAGCACTTGCTTACTTTTGATTCTATTTATCCAACTTAGATACTTATGTACTTATGAAGTATCTATTGCTGCATAGAAGGGAATGTCAATTTAATAAAAAACCTGTTACTGTTGAAGCCTGTCAGAATTGTGACATGCTTGCTTTCATTTCAAATATATCCAAAGTTAGCCATTTAAAATAAGTAACTAATAACAATCAGCCTAATATATTTATCGGGAAAAAAAGTCAGAAACTTCAAACCATTTTTATATTTCCCTAAGTCATGTTAGATTATTTGGGTGTCCTTATGCTACTTGTCAAAAGGGTGAGTAGGTTTTTGAGCGTGCTTTTTTTGTAAATTGTTTATGTGGCCTGCTTTTATTTTTAGAATCACTCTAAATTATATAGTTATGTATTTTCAATAAGGCATTTCTTATGCCGAATTGATTTTAAGGTAGTTTTGTCGAATTTTAGTTTTCATGGTTCTGCATTGTTTTTCTTGTGTACAGTTTGAACAATTTGCTTTGCTATCTTACTGAGCTGTCCTTTCCTGAGCAAGACCTCTCATAACGCCATACTCTGTGCCCGAATCAGTAGAGTGCAGGCTTCCCGTGTAGAATGTCAGGAGTTCAAATCCTGGCCGAGTCAAACCAATGACATACAAAATTGTTACTTGTCGCTATCTAGTATGGTGCTCAGCATTACTAGAATAGGGTCGAACCCTGGTCGAGTCAAACCAATGACTTAAAAATTGATACTTCGGCATTATTAGGATAAGGCAAGGACTGGTTGGCTCAGTGTCAGGATAATGTGACTGAGTGGGATATCAGGTCATGGTGCTGGTGGCCTGTCTTCCAGTGGGACAGCACTATAAAGTCGCCATAAGTGCGCACTGCCACAAGTCGGTACCCATCCTGATATGATCTTAGATGTTTCTAGGACGTAAAACAACAAACAAACAATCAAACTAGAATATGGCTAGGACTGATTAGCTCAGTAATAGGATAGTGACTGAATGGGATATTTGGTCATGGCACCGGCAGCTTGATCTCCCAGTGGTGTATCACTATGATGTTGCCATGAGTGCGCACTGTCACAAGTCGATACCCATCCTGATGTGACCATGTACCTATGTTCTTAGGTGTGTTTGTTTAATGACCCCCGAGCACAAAAAGTAAACATCGGCTATTGGGGTAAAAAAAAAACACCACAAACTTCATAGCAGTGTATTGCCTGTAGAGTTGTGAATGCCATTAATTTGCCAAGGTAGAGCTATTGGTTGTACCCTTTTGGTTTTGTGATCTATTTTAATTCTATAATTTTCACATTTCTACTCCTTGCATGAGACATGATTTTATTTATTTGCACCTTGTTTGGCATACAATTTATATTATATATAACGCAATTTTATTATACTGCCTGCATAGTTATAAGTAGTGTCCGACTGCCAACAGCCCCCCCCCCCCTGACATCGCTATTGAGGGCTGGCCTACCCAGTGCTCCCTCGGTGGCAGACCTGCTACCTTCACTACTGTCAGTCTAAATATGTAATTCTACCCAGTTCCAATATTTCTTTACTATTACCAAAATAGAATTATACCAAAACTCTCCCAGTTCAATTTTCTTTTGAATTTCCTAAATAAAGTGACAAACCATTCGGTAAAATTCCCTGTATTGTATCAGATGTATTAACAAAAATGTTATTCGGCATTATACTTTATCAAGTGGTTATTGCTACGTACCCAGTGAATAAGGTCAATGCGCTTTGAGGCGCCAGTATTCCAATTTCTCCCAATTAAAAAAAAACTTATTTTAATTCTAGGTACCGAAATCTCCTTCTGGCAAATTCGCGCGGAAACTGCAGGAACATGTGAACCAGAGCACGACCAACAAAGTGTCGCCCTATGTGCACTGTGGTGAGTAGTTGCTCCCGCAGCCCTGTTCCTATTACAGGGCTGCTGAATAGCCCATTAGAAAACGTGTGAAAATGTTGTGTTATGGATATAACCCTAGGAATTTGCGATCAGATGGACTAAATATGTGGTTCTAATGCTAGTTTATCATAGCCTGCTATTTTTGAGTGACAATTTTATGTAATTATGTAGATTATTATTTAGAAACTCAAATCGAGAGCATTCTGCGGCTGCCATCTTGGTTTTTACATTCTTTGCTAATCTCTCAACTTTGCACCAATACAGATAAATACTGTCCATTGGAAATACTGTCCTGCGCAGTTAATTCCTTTTTTCTTTTTTTTTTGGTCCATTAGTTGCTTAAGCAGGGGAAATTTCAGTCATAGACGACTGGTCTTCCTCATTCCACTGCTGGTCGATAGAAAGCCCGAGCCTACACTTTTACCGACCCAAGGGATTTTTAACCTCCCACACCACATAGACATGGTATGAGAGCAACCGGCCTTTGATGACGCTGTAAGTTATACACAGCGGTGGAAATCCAAATTGGCAGAGCTGGGGGCACGGGGAATCGAACCGCCGACCGTCAGATTAGGAGTCTGACCTAGAAAAAAGTCAGACACTCTAACCACTCTGCCACAGAGAACGCCCTGAAGCAGTTTTTGCTCAATTTTAGACATAATTGCCATTCACCTCTACTCTGGGCAGGGATGAATCTTTTATCTCTAGTGAGGAGCACTCTTGTCGCTTATACTTCGACCGAGTCTACAAATGATTAGTAAATAAAATTGTACCCATCTTCTTTTCATTTGAATGTAGTTGGAATGGAATGGCCAAGTTAGTAGGGCGCCCACTTCCCGAACTTGGTTATGACTTACAAAATTTATGCTTGTCACTTCCTAGCTTGGCACTTGGCATTAATAGGATAGGGCAACGACTGGTTAGCTAGCTCAGTGTCAGGATGACGACTGTGGGATATTGGGTGCTGGTGGCCTGATTTCCCAGTGGGACAGCACTGTAAAGTCACCATGAGTGTGCACTGTATGTAAGTTGTAACAAGTCGGTACCCATCCTGATATGACATTGATGCCCGGGGAACAGAGGTAGGAAGCAGGGAAGTGGGAATAACACAACTTTATTTCCATGACTGGCAGGGTATTCGGGTGACTAGTACAGCTCTACTCAATGCAGCTGTGAGTGACCAGTAACAAGGCCCGACATGCAGGAATAATTCATAATAGTTTACATGACGAATGAATATATTTCAATCATAATCATAGGACATTTCAATCATAACCAAAGCATTTTTAGCATGTCATCAATCAATCAACAATCATCAAATCTACATCAATGTATACAGTTCAATGTTTCAATTTTAAGTTTTTTCGTTCGTTTTGTTTTTTGCTCAGGTTTATTTTGAATGATCGAGTTAAGTGCATTGGTTGTGGGTGGATGGGTTAAGATGTGGTGGTGGTGCTACAGTAGGCTGTCTGCGAGTGGCTATTCAGAGGCTCGCAGGGGAAAGGCTGGGGGATGGGGGTTTTTGAGGTTGAATTTGATTGGTCGAGGGGGGTCTGGGGCTTGGCCAGTGGGTTCGCTTGTTGGTGTGAGTGACAGGTGGGAGGGGCTGCTTACCTATTCTCTACACCCCCAGCAATGACAGCAAATGAGCGCTACCCGCTCATTTAACCCACATAGGTGATGCCTGGACGTAAAATTCCAACAACCAACCAACCAAACTTAGTTGAGAACTTAAAAATATATTCCGTCTCCCATGTTGGTAGATCGTGGGTTCGAATCCTGGTCGAGTCAAACCAATGACTTAAAAATTGATACTTGTCGCTTCCTAGCCTGGCGCTCGGCATTCTTAGGATAGGACAAGGACTGGTTGGCTCAGAGTCAGGGTAATGTGACTGAGTGGGATATCAGGTCATGGTGCTGACGGCCTGGTCTTCCAGTGGGGCAGCACTATAAAGTCGCCATGAGTGCGCACTGTCACAAGTCGGTACCGGTACTGATATGACCTTAAATGTTGCTAGGACGTAAAACAACAAACAAACAAACTAAAAATATATTGATTCCAGGATATACCCAGCTAACACCCAGCAGATTCAAACTCATTACTGCACATGACAACTGAACTGAGCATCCTCACCACATGTGATGGGGCCCTGATGGTGGAGTCTCTGACTTGACCTGAGCATACAGCTCAAACACTCTAATCTAATCTAGAATTGTGTATGGCGCCGGTTTGTGACTGGTGCTGACCTGTGAGTGGTGCCGGTCTGTGACTGGTGCTGACCTGTAAGTGGCGCCGGTCTGTGAGTGATGCCGGTCTGTGACTAGTGCTGACCTGTGAGTGGTGCCGGTCTGTGACTGGTGCCAGTCTGTGACTGGTGCCAGTCTGTGACTGGCGCCGACCTGTGAGTGGTGCCGGTCTGTGAGTGGCGCCAGTCTGTGAGTGGCGCCGGTCTGTGAGTGGTGCCAGTCTGTGAGTGGTGCTGACCTGTAAGTGGCGATGGTCTGTGACTGGTGCTGATCTGTGAGTGGCGCCGGTCTGTGACTGGTGCTGACCTGTGAGTGGCGCCATTCTGTGACTGGTGCTGACCTGTGAGTGGCGCCATTCTGTGACTGGTGCTGACCTGTGAGTGGCGCCAGTCTGACTGGTGCCGGTCTGTGAGTGGCGCCGGTCTGACTGGTGCCGGTCTGTGAGTGGCGCCGGTCTGTGACTGGTGCTGACCTGTGAGTGGCACCGGTCTGTGAGTGGCGCCGGTCTGTGAGTGGCGCCGGTCTGTGACTGGTGCCGGTCTGTGAGTGGTGCCGGTCTGTGAGTGGCACCGTGTGACTGGTGCTGACCTGTGACTGGTGCCGGTCTGTGACTGGTGCTGATGTGTGAGTGGTGCTGGTGTGACTGGTGCTGACCTGTGACTGGTGCTGACCTGTGACTGGTGCTGACCTGTGAGTGGCGCCGGTCTGTGACTGGTGCTGACCTGTAAGTGGCGCCGGTCTGTAAGTGGCGCCGGTCTGTGAGTGGCACCGGTCTGTGAGTGGCGCCGGTCTGTGAGTGGCGCCGGTCTGTCACTGGCGCCGGTCTGTCACTGGCGCCGGTCTGTCACTGGCGCCGGTCTGTCACTGGCGCCGGTCTGTGATTGGCGCCGGTCTGTGACTGGCGCCGGTCTGTGACTGGTGCCAGTCTGTGACTAGTGCTGACCTGTGAGTGGTGCTGGTCTGTGACTGGTGCTGACCTGTGAGTGGTGCCGGTCTGTGAGTGGTGCCGGTCTGTGAGTGGTGCCGGTCTGTGAGTGGTGCCGGTCTGTGAGTGGTGCTGACCTGTAAGTGGCGATGGTCTGTGACTGGTGCTGACCTGTGAGTGGCGCCGGTCTGTGACTGGTGCTGACCTGTGAGTGGTGCCGGTCTGTGACTGGTGCTGACCTGTGAGTGGCGCCGGTCTGTGACTGGTGCTGACCTGTGAGTGGTGCCGGTCTGTGACTGGTGCTGACCTGTGAGTGGCGCCAGTCTGACTGGTGCCGGTCTGGGAGTGGCGCCGGTCTGACTGGTGCTGGTCTGGGAGTGGCGCCGGTCTGTGACTGGCGCCGGTCTGTGACTGGTGCTGACCTGTGAGTGGCGCCGGTCTGTGACTGGCGCCGGTCTGTGACTGGCGCCGGTCTGTGACTGGCGCCGGTCTGTGACTGGTGCTGACCTGTGAGTGGCGCCGGTCTGTGAGTGGCGCCGGTCTGTGAGTGGCGCCGGTCTGTGAGTGGCGCTGGTCTGTGACTGGTGCCAGTCTGTGACTGATGCCAGTCTGTGACTGGTGCCGGTCTGTGACTTGTGCCGGTCTGTGAGTGGTGCCTGTCTGTGAGTGGCACCGGTCTGTGACTGGTGCTGACCTGTGACTGGTGCCGGTCTGTGACTGGTGCTGACGTGTGAGTGGCGCTGGTGTGACTGGTGCTGGTGTGACTGGTGCTGACCTGTGACTGGTTTTGACCTGTGACTGGTGCCAGTCTGTGACTGGTGCTGACCTGTGAGTGGCGCCGGTCTGTGACTGGTGCTGACCTGTGAGTGGCGCTGATGTGACTGGTGCTGACCTGTGAGTGGCGCTGATGTGACTGGTGCTGACCTGTGAGTGGTGCTCATGTCATTCTGCAGAGGAGTGCGGTGAGATATTTGACGACCCTGGTGGAGACGAGAAGCTGCACCTGCACTACGCCGACATGCTGACACGTGCTGACGGGCTGCACGTCTGGCTGCTGAGGGAGCAGGGCCAGCTCGAGGCACACTGCTCTGCCTGCAAAAAGGTAATGTTGCAAGGACGTGAAACCCCAATAAAACTTAATCTGTGAAGTGGCCGTCAGTACAGCACTGTAACAAGTTGTTACCAATCCCGATATGATCTCAGATGTTGCTAGGACGTGAACCCCAATAATCTGTAAAGCAGCTATTGGTACAACACTGTACAAAGTTGCTACCAGTCCCAATATGATCTCAGATGTTGCTAGGACGTCAAACCCCAATAATAAATATGTAAAGCGGCTGTCAGTGCAGCACTGTAACAAGTTGCTACTCTTCCTGATAATGATATCAGATGTTGCTAGGATGTAAAAGCCCAACACGACAATCAAGCCACTAGATGGCTGGTCGTGGGTTCGATTCGCGGCCGAGTTAAATGAAAGATTTGTATAGCGCATTCATTTCGATACTACCTCGTATGCTGTTCGACTGGTTGCCTCCGTATCAGATAGTGACTGGAATAGTTGGTGCTTGTGCATTTTAGTGGGCAGCACTATAAAACTGCGGTTATTGTGCATGGCACTTAACTTATAGTGCTATACGCTACAGAGAAACGCATTAAATTATCATGAATTAAAAACAAACCTCATGTTATTGACAAGTGCAATCAAAGATAGTGCAGTTTCCTTCTATTAATAACCATTTAAGTGGTTGTATTCTATTTCTAGTTATTTATTGTAGGTGAATAATAATCTCCATGAATATGGTTTGTTGCCAATATTGCATTAAAATTCTCCCTAGGTTAAAAACAAATATATAACCCTATTTAAGTCTGCATTTTCCACATAGTTAATTTGATAATATAAATATTTATTTTCTGAGGATATTTACTATGTCTAGATGTTCCTTAAGTGGGACTAGACGGGATGGCCGAGTGAGTTGAGCATCGGTCTCCTGTTTTGGGAGATCAGGGGATCTGAACACATGGGTTCATAGAATCGAACCCTGCTCGAGTCAAACCAATGAATTAAAAATGAATACTTGTCGCTTCCTAGCCAGGTGCTCGGCATTATTAGGACAGGGCAAGGACTGGTTGGCTCAGTGTCAGGATAATGTGACTGAGTGGGATATCAGGTCATGGTGCTGGTGGCCTAGTGCCCCAATGGGGCCGCACTATAGTCGCCATGAGTGCACACTGTCACAAGTCAGTACCCGTCCTGATATGACCTTATATGTTGCAAGGATGTAAAGCAACAAACAAAAATCCTTAAGTGGAAGTATGACGATTTGTTTCCCCCGCAGATATTCCTTTCCCCGATTGCGCTGCTCCAGCATCTGGGAAGTAAGCAGCGGCTGACGGGATCAAACCCGCGACCCTCAGTGGCACGGCACAACAAGCTCCTCAGCGACATCGCCGATATCTTTGTTGGTGAGGTGTATTGTTAGTTTAATGAGTTCTCTTATCATTCCATGCATAGTTCGATATGATGGCAGCTCAGGTATGATGGCATTTTCTTCCCGTTTAGTAACTCTACGTTATTATAAACAATGCTGCATTCTTCACAGGTTGTTTACAGTGGACTCTTGATTGGATTTAAATGGGATCATTATTCACTGCACATTTTATCTAGCCCTTGCATGTGTAAATACTTGACAAATGCCATTCATATTTATTCCGTGCTGTAATCTTATCATGTGAATTGCTCCCTAGCCTGGCACTCGGCATTATTAGGTTATGGCAAGGATTGGTTAGCTCAGTATCAGGATAATGTGACTGAGTGGGACATCAGGTCTAGGTGCCGGCGGCTTTATCTCCCAGTCGGGCAGCACTATTAAAAGTCGCCATGATTGTGCACTCACAAGTCAATACCTATCCTGATATGACCATAGATATTGCTAGGATAGAAAAACCCCAACAAACAAATAAATAAACCATCAGTCTAACTGGAGTTATGATTTGCAGGTCATGACCTTGGGATGGATGGGTACACCACGGATGTGCTTGGAGACAAGCTGCTGGAGATCATTGCGCCGGATCTGCTCAAGAGGGAGGAGGGCACGGCGGAAAATGACGACAGTCTCTTCAAGGAGAACCCAGAGGAGTCTCTCCACATGGCACGATACTTTTGGTTAGTTCACTGACTAAATAGGTTCACTGCTTATCTACTACATCTACTGGGATACTTTCTGTTCGACTTAATGACCCCCAATACCATATGAAGTTAGGAGAAACTAGCGTTGTTGTTGTTGTTGTTGTTGAAGTGGTCCAAGGAGTACACAAATATCTAAGTTGGATCTGTAGGATTAAATCTAATTCCACTGTCCCAAATTCCTCCCACGAATTGAAAAGTAAATCAAAAGTACTACCAGCCCTAATTTTAGTTTGTTTTTTAAAACTAAATAAAATTAATTTAAAAACAAATTCTGTGCGCGAAACGAAGTTTTTGTTTTTGTTTGTTTGGCCTAATAAGTCCTCTTTGTGGTGCTTCCAGCCGGGTGAATGAGTGGCAGGCGAAGATGTCCTATGCTGATTATGTGAAGGACGACCAGGAGCGCACGCGGAACCACGGATTCACAGTCGCCGAAGTAGAGTACCTCAAGTCGAGGAAGCTGATGCCGACAAGCAGGGGGGTGTTCAGTGTGCTCAATGCACTCTACAAGGGAAGGCGTGAGCCAATCAAAAGCAGCCGCACCAACTCGGTGCGCGAAGAGGACGGACCAGCATCTGGCAGCACCACCAAGCGGGTCAGGAAGGTCAGCCAGGAGGGCGCTGGCGACAAGGAGAGGGAGGAGGACACAGAAGAGGATGCATCAAAGGGCAAGCAAAAGAGGAAGCGAGTGCGTCGCAGGAAGAAGGTTCTAAAGGCTGATCAGTTGGAAGAGCAGCAAGGTCACGGCAAGGACAGCAAGAAGACTGGAGACAGGGCTTTAGAGAAGACAGCTGAAGAGGAGGAGGATGATGATGACGATGATGATGACAGTAAGACTGTCAATGAGAGATCTAAGGTGAAGACGGTGGTGGATGGTGCCAAGTCTGTGCAGCAGGTGGTGTTCGAGGTTCGAATGGATGGCATGATCTTCATCCGGATTCTGACCGATGAGCAGGATGAGGATGTGGAGGCCAGAACGGACGACTCGATGCTGGAGAGGGTGGTTGAGTACAGCCTCCACATGAAGGAGAAGACTTCCAGTCTCAGAGTGTATGTGGTGCACGATGACGGAACTATCGACATCCGCATCGTAGGTCAATCTTATTCAACTGCCTCAGCGATTCCAATTTCAATCCCTCCCGAAGACAACTCTGAGAGTATGCCGATTGTACAAGACGCCGGCACTGCAGAGATGGATATGAAGGGGCAGGATGTTATGATTGCAAAGACTAAGCAGCCTGGGAAGGTCCTTACTGTGTCTACCATCAGTCCTGAACGGACCTTCACTGAGACGATGCTGCTACACCTGCGCATCATCAGTACGCAAACAAACCGGCAGCAATTGATCACTGCGGCAGGTAAACACGGCTCAAGCATTGTTCCTGTAGATCTGGCATGGGAAAATGATACTGGTCGCAGCTCTCATCAGATTACGTCACGTCTTACTGCACAAGCAAAGCCATGCGACACCGCTGGAGCACAAGCGAAGCCATGCGACACCGCTAGAGCACAAGCGAAGCCATGCGACACCGCTGGAGCACAAGCGAAGCCATCTGACACCGCTGGTGCACAAGCGAAGCCATCCGACACCGCTGGTGCACAAGCGAAGCCATCCGACACCACTGGTGCACAAGCGAAGCCATCCGACACTGCTGGTGCACAAGCGAAGCCATCCGACACTGCTGGTGCACAAGCGAAGCCATCTGACACCACTGGTGCACAAGCGAAGCCATCTGACACCGCTGGTGCACAAGCGAAGCCATCCGACACCGCTGGTGCACAAGCGAAGCCATCCGACACCGCTGGTGCACAAGCGAAGCCATCCGACACCGCTGGTGCACAAGCGAAGCCATCCGACACAGCTGATGCACAAGCAAAGCCATCCAAAACTGCTGGTGCACAAGCGAAGCCATCCGAAACCGCTGGTGCACAAGCGAAGCCATCCGAAACCGCTGGTGCACAAGCGAAGCCATCCGAAACCGCTGGTGCACAAGCGAAGCCATCCGCTACAGCTGGTGCACAAGCGAAGCCATCCGACACAGCTGGTGTACAAGTGAAGACATCCGACACCGCTGGTGCACTAGCGAAGACATCCGACACCGCAGGTGCACAAGCGAAGACATCCGACACCGCCGGTGCACAAGCGAAGACATCCGACACTGCCGGTGCACAAGCGAAGACATCCGACACTGCCGGTGCACAAGCGAAGACATCCGACACTGCCGGTGCACAAGCGAAGACATCCGACACTGCCGGTACAAGCGAAGACATCCGACACTGCCGGTGCACAAGCGAAGACATCCGACACTGCCGGTGGCACAAGCGAAGACATCCGACACTGCCGGTGCACAAGCAGAAGAATCCGACACTGCGGTGCACAAGCGAAGACAGACACTGCCGGTGCACAAGCGAAGACATCCGACACTGCCGGTGCACAAGCGAAGACATCCGACACTGCCGGTTGCACAAGCGAAGACATCCGACCGTCTCATCTCGCCAAGCGAAGACATCCGACACTGCCGGGTGCACAAGCGAAGACATCCGACACTGCCGGTGCACAACCGAAGACATCCGACACTGCCGGTGCACAAGCGAAGACATCCGACACTGCCGGTGCACAAGCGAAGACATCCGACACTGCCGGTGCACAAGCGAAGACATCCGACACTGCCGGTGCACAAGCGAAGACATTCCGACACTGCCGGTGCACAAGCGAAGACATCCGACACTGCCGGTGCACAAGCGAAGACATCCGACACTGCCGGTGCACAAGCGAAGACATCCGACACTGCCGGTGCACAAGCGAAGACATCCGACACTGCCGGTGCACAAGCGAAGACATGACACTGCCGGTGCACAAGCGAAGACATCCGACACTGCCGGTGCAAAGCGAAGACATCCGCACTGCCGGTGCACAAGCGAAGACATCCGACACTGCCGGTGCACAAGCGAAGACATCCGACACTGCCGGTGCACAAGCGAAGACATCCGACACTGCCGGTGCACAAGCGAAGACATCCGACACTGCCGGTGCACAAGCGAAGACATCCGACACTGCCGGTGCACAAGCGAAGACATCCGACACTGCCGGTGCACAAGCGAAGACATCCGACACCGCCAGTGGACAAGCAAAGACATCCGACACGCCTGCGGCACCTACCAATTCAGAGTTAGCTACTACACTAAATAAAACAGAAAAAAATGGTGTAACACAATTTAAACCAGAGGTGGCAGCCAATGCGCCGACAAAGCCAGAAGACATGGTTTGTGTGCAGGTTGTGGCAGAAAATGAAAGTACTACCTAGTAAGATGGAATCTAATGGAATTGTAGGGAACTAATGCGGGTGTCAATAAAAGACGGGAACAACATAAGTTATGCGGGTTTGAGGTAGGATGGAACGGTGTCCCTAGGAAACTGAGGTTTTGGGGTGTCACGGGAGGTGACAGCCTATGGGGGTGTCACTGGGGGGGTAAGGCGGTTATGTGGGTGTCACTAGGGTAGACTGGTTATGGGGTGTCACTGGGGGGAGAGGGGGGTTGACAAGTTATGTGGATGTCACGAAAGTGATGTCACAAGTGTGACAGGCTATGTGGGTGTGAGGAGTGACAGGCTATGTGAGTGTGAGGAGTGACAGGCTATGTGGGTGTGAGGAGTGACAGGCTATGTGGGTGTGAGGAGTGACATGCTATGTGGGTGTCAGGAGAGTGACAGGCTATGTGGGTGTCATAAAAGTGATGGGTTATATGGGTGTCACGAGAGTGACAGGTTATATGGGTGTCACGAGAGTGACATGTTATATGGGTGTCACGAGAGTGACAGGTTATATGGGTGTCACGAGAGTGACAGGTTATGTGGGTATCATAAGAGTGGCTGGTTATGGGGGTGTCACTGGGAATGGCTGGTTATGGGGGTGTCACTGGGAATGGCTAGTTATGGGTTAATGCAGTGTCGCTGGAAATGTGAATGATTATAAGGTGTCACGAGGAGAGCGGCTGGTTATGGGGTCACTATGGGGTGACTGGTTATGGGGTGACTGGGTATGGGGTGACTGGTTATGGGGTCACTGCAGGGTGACAGGTTATGTGGTATCACTAGGGGTGAGTTGTTATGGAGCTGTCAAGAGTGACTGGCTATTGGGCTGTCACGAGTGACTGGCTATGGGGCTGTCACGAGTGACTGGCTATGGGGCTGTCACGAGTGACTGGCTATGGGGCTGTCACAAGTGACTGGCTATGGGGCTGTCACGAGTGACTGGCTATCGGGCTGTCACGAGTGACTGGCACGAGTGACTGGCTATGGGGCTGTCACGAGTGACTGGCTATGGGGCTGTCACGAGTAACTGGCTATGGGGCTGTCACGAGTGACTGGCTATGGGGCTGTCACGAGTGACTGGCTAGTGGGCTGTCACGAGTGACTGGCTAGTGGGCTGTCACGAGTGACTGGCTAGTGAGCTGTCACGAGTGACTGGCTAGTGAGCTGTCATGAGTGACTGGCTAGTGGGCTGTCACGAGTGACTGGCTAGTGGGCTGTCACGAGTGACTGGCTAGTGGGCTGTCACGAGTGACTGGCTAGTGGGCTGTCACGAGTGACTGGCTAGTGGGCTGTCACGAGTGACTGGCTAGTGGGCTGTCACGAGTGACTGGCTAGTGGGCTGTCATGAGTGACTGGGTAGTGGGCTGTCATGAGGGAGAGTGACTGGTTATGGGTTATGGGGTGTCAGTGGGAGCAGAGGATGACAAATTATTGGGTGTCACTGAAATGGAATGATGGACACCTAGATGGGTGGCAAGTTATGTGGAAAATGGGACCAAACCAAACAGACTGGTGGGAGATGGCACTGCACCGAACAGACTTGTGGGAGATGGCACTGCACCGAACAGACTTGTGGGAGATGGCACTGCACCGAACAGACTTGTGGGAGATGGCACTGCACCGAACAGACTTGTGGGAGATGGCACTGCACCGAACAGACTTGTGGGAGATGGCACTGCACCGAACAGACTTGTGGGAGATGGCACTGCACCGAACAGACTTGTGGGAGATGGCACTGCATCGAACAGACTTGTGGGAGATGGCACTGCACCGACCAGACTTGTGGGAGATGGCACTGCACCGACCAGACTTGTGGGAGATGGCACTGCACCGACCAGACTTGTGGGAGATGGCACTGCACCGACCAGACTTGTGGGAGATGGCACTGCACCACAGACGGGATTGTGGGAGATGGCACTGCACCGACCAGACTTGTGGGAGATGGCACTGCACCGACCAGACTTGTGGGAGATGGCACTGCACCGACCAGACTTGTGGGAGATGGCACTGCACCGACCAGACTTGTGGGAGATGGCACTGCACCTTGTGGGAGATGGCACGGCACAGAATGCCACATGGTCTAGGGAATGATTGGCGCCTTGCCACATGGTCTAGGTTGTGGATGGATTGCACCATGTCATGTGGTGTAGGTCGTGGATGGATGGCACCATGTTATGTGGTGTAGGTCATGGATGGATTGCACCATATCATGTGGTCTAGGTCGTGGATGGTTTGCAGCATATCATGTGGTCTAGGTTGTGGATGGTTTGCAGCATATCATGTGGTCTAGGTTGTGGATGGATGGTGCCATGCCACATGGTCTAGGTCATTGATGGATGGTGCCATGCCACATCCAATAGGTCATGGTCATGGATGGATGGTGTCATGCCACATGGTCTAGGTCATGGATGGTGTCATGCCACATGGTCTAGGTCATGGATGGTGTCATGCCACATGGTCTATGTCATGGATGGAGTCATGCCACATGGTCTAGGCTGTGGATGGATGGATTTGTGCCACATGGTCTAGGCTGTGGATGGATGGATGTGTGCCATATGGTCTAGGTCGTGGATGGATGGAGTCATGCCACATGGTCTAGGTCATGGATGGATGGAATCATGCCACATGGTCTAGGTCGTTGATGGATGGAGTCATGCCATATGGTCTAGGTCATAGATTGAGTCATGCCACATGGTCTAGGTCGTAGATCGAGTCATGCCACATGGTATAGGTCATGGATGGAGTCATGCCACATGGTATAGGTCATGGATGGAGCCATGCCACATGGTCTAGGTTGAGGATGGAGTCATGCCACATGGTCTAGGTTGTGGATGGAGTCATGCCACATGGTTTATGTTGTGGATGGATGGAGTCATGGTATAGGTCATAGATGGAGTCACGCCATATGGTCTAGGTCATGGATGGAGTCATGCCACATGGTCTAGGTCATGGATGGAGTCATGCCACATGGTCTGTCATGGATGGAGTCATGCCACATAGTCTATGTTGTGGATGGAGTCATGCCACATGGTCTATGTCGTGGATGGAGTCATGCCACATGGTCTATGTCATGGATGGAGTCATGCCACATGGTAGTCATGCCATATGGTCTAGGTCATTGGTGGAGTCATGCCACATGGTCTAGGTCATTGGTGGAGTCATGCCACATGGTCTATGTCATTGATGGAGCCATGCCACATGGTCTAGGTCATGGATGGATGGATTCATGTCACATGGTCTAGCTCGTGGATGGATGGAGTCATGCCACATGGTCATGGATGGATGGAGTCATGCCACATGGTCAGTCTAGGTCATGGATGGATGGAGTCATGCCACATGGTCTAGGTCATAGTGATGCCACATGGTCTAGGTCATAGAGTGATGCCACATGGTCTAGGTCATAGTGATGCCACATGGTCTAGGTCATAGTGATGCCACATGGTCTAGGTTGTGGATGGAGTTATGACACATGGTCTAGGTCGTGGACGGAGTGATGCCACATGGTCTAGGTCATGGATGGAGTGATGCCACATGGTCTAGGTCATGGATGGAGTGATGCCACATGGTCTAGGTCATGGATGGAGTCATGCCACATGGTCTAGGTCATGGATGGAGTCATGCCACATGGTCTAGGTTGTGGATGGTGTCATGCCGCATGGTTTAGGTTGTGGATGGATGGAGTCATGGTCTAGGTCATAGATGGAGTCATGCCATATGGTCTAGGTCGTGGATGGAGTCATGCCACATGGTCTAGGTCATGGATGGCATCATGCCACATGGTCTATGTCATGGATGGAGTCATGCCACATGGTCTATGTCATGGATGGAGTCATGCCACATAGTCTATGTTGTGGATGGAGTCATGCCACATGGTCTATGTCGTGGATGGAGTCATGCTACATGGTCTATGTTGTGGATGGAGTCATGCCACATGGTCTATGTTGTGGATGGAGTCATGCCACATGGTCTATGTCGTGGATGGAGTCATGCCACATGGTCTATGTCGTGGATGGAGTCATGCCACATGGTCTATGTCGTGGATGGAGTCATGCCACATGGTCTATGTCGTGGATGGAGTCATGCCACATGGTCTAGGTCATTGGTGGAGTCATGCCACATGGTCTAGGTCATTGGTGGAGTCATGCCACATGGTCTAGGTCATTGGTGGAGTCATGCCACATGGTCTGTCATGGATGGAGCCATGCCACATGGTCTAGGTCATGGATGGAGTCATGCCACATGGTCTAGGTTGTGGATGGATGGATTCACGTCACATGGTCTAGCTCGTGGATGGATGGAGTCATGCCACATGGTCATGGTCTAGGTCATGGATGGATGGAGTCATGCCACATGGTCTAGGTCATAGAGTGATGCCACATGGTCTAGGTCATAGTGATGCCACATGGTCTAGGTCATAGTGATGCCACATGGTCTAGGTCATAGTGATGCCACATGGTCTAGGTCATAGTGATGCCACATGGTCTAGGTCATAGTGATGCCACATGGTCTAGGTCATAGTGATGCCACATGGTCTAGGTCATAGTGATGCCACATGGTCTAGGTCATAGTGATGCCACATGGTCTAGGTCATAGTGATGCCACATGGTCTAGGTTGTGGATGGAGTGATGACACATGGTCTAGGTTGTGGATGGAGTGATGACACATGGTCTATGTCATGGATGGAGTGATGCCACATGGTCTAGGTCATGGATGGAGTCATGCAACATGGTCTAGGTCATGGATGAATGGATTCGTGCCACATGGTCTAGGTCATGGATGGATGCCACATGGTCTAGGTCATGCCACATAGTCTAGGTCATGGATGGATTGAGTCATGCCACATGGTCTGGGTCGTGGATGGATGGAATCATGCCACATGGTCTAGGTCGTGGATGAATGGAGTCCTGCCACATGGTCTAGGTTGTGGATGGATGTAGTCATGCCACATGGTCTAGGCTGTGGATGGTGCCATGTCATGTGGTCCAGGTCATCGATGGATGGTGCCATGTCACATGGTCTAGGTCATGGATGGATGGCACCATGTCACATGGTCGAGTTCATGGAAGGATGGTGCCATGTCCCATGGTCTAGGCCTTGTATGGATAAAGCCATGTCACATGGTGTAGGTCGTGAATGGATGGCACCATGGCACATGGTTTCGGTTGTGGATAGATAGTTATATCATGTGGTCTAGGTTGTGGATGTATCGCACTGTCACATGGTCTAGGTTGTGGATGATCGTACCATGTCACGTGGTCTAGGTTGTGGATGATCGTACCATGTCACATGGTCTAGGTTGTGGATGATCATACCATGTCACATGGTCTAGGTTGTGGATGATCGTACCATGTCACCTGGTCTAGGTTGTGGATGATCGTACCATGTCACCTGGTCTAGGTTGTGGATGATCGTACCATGTCACATGGTCTAGGTAGTGGGTGGATGACGCCATGCCACATTGTCTAGGTAGTGGGTGGATGGCGCCATGCCACATGGTCTAGGTCATGGATGGTGCTGATTCACATGGAATAGGTCATGGATGGTGCTGATTCACATGGAATAGGTCATGGCACCAAACTGAGCAGGTCATCCATTTGGTCATGGTCTGGTGTACCACCGTCTGGGTCATGGAGGGGTGGCGCTTCCAAACCAGGTCATGGGGCAATGAAGCGGGTCATCTGGCCTGGTTATTGGACATGGTATTGTACCTAGCAGATTTCTATTACACCACCTGTAGGTCGGATACCAATGTGAAATAAAGGTACAAAATGCTACCACCAGTCACTGACAAGAAAAAGAACCATTGTTTAAAAATTGAATGGTTGTAGAAGTGTAAGTTGATGATTTTTTTCCCCGTCATTGAGCTTTTTGTGCAAATCACTGACCAATTAGTACACTGTTAGTGTCAGCTATATAGGGACCTAGTACAACTTTGCACATTCTACTTTCAAAAATATTACTTGAATTTCTGTGGTGAAAGGAACCGTCACATTGATATAAAGATACACATGTTAAGCTTTGGTTATAGAGCCAGTAGAATTGACCAAATTCTCGCGGGTTTCTTTATTTGTTTCTATTTTCATAGTTATGTCACTTATCGACATATGCCAATACGTAGTGCTATATCTAAGAGCGCATTGTGGTGCGTAAGCGTTTGTGTGTGCGTATTGTTACCAATAACATAGCCTAAACTTAAGTGATAATGTTAATTATTCCTCGTTAGAGCTGAGAAATAAATTCCCTTTGTTACATTAAATATTGTTTGTATTGGTTTTTTAACAATTTGTGATAAGATTTATTATATTCTGATGTGCTTACCCATGTGTTGAAATCGTTACTCCATGGATGGATGGATGGGCTGATGGATGGACGGACGGACGGACAGTGGTCGCCACACTGCCTTAAGCCATAACTGACCAAATCGTTGGACTTGGGTCACCTCTGATATAGTAGAATAGGCTAATTATTACTTGAAAATTACTCAGCTTTCATTTATTAAAATGGAAAGTCCCGTGGGCTTCCAGAATTGTGAGAATAGGAATCTTAATCTATTCACAATTTTTTTGTTATTGTGGGTTGTTGGTTTTTAAGCGGAATTTATGTGATTGTTGTTGGCAGGAGGTGGGAATGCAACAACAAAAAACAAGATGTTAATGTTCTCGATTCATCTGTTAGTCTATTAATCTAACCTACATGATTTAATAATTGTTCACTCTTATTAAATTACAAAGTGGTTACTTCCATGACCCAGCCATCTGACACTATTCTTTTTTTCTAATGTTGTCCAGCAGCCCTGTGACTAGCTCTCGATGTTGAACACTACAAAATAGCCGGCTACAGCCACATGGAACATACAATTGAAGCTGACAGACTATGTAGCACAGTAATTTACAAGTTGCCTTTATTACGCGTACATTTGCTCTGCGTCACTTATTTAGGGTGTGGTCATAGGGGGTTTTAACATCGGTCCAGCGATGAACAGGAACTACGCCAAGGCTACATCGAAGTATGTAGTGTCGCGTCTAGAATACATGGTAGTGTCCAGATCTGATTTTAATATATATATACTAGCTTTAACCTGTGCCTTGTATGGGTAAAAGCTAGGATCTGCATCAATCCCTGGACCAATATTGTGTTGAACTGTCATTATTTATGTATATATATATATGTATGACAGTTCAACACAATATTGGTGTATGTACTATTCATGGTCTGACTATATTCCGGACTCGTGCACGGTCCTGTTTCAATGTAGTGCCACCACCTGGTGGAATCAATGTATACTAAAGTCGAAGAGACCAAAGTTAGTAAAAGAAAAAACACCAAAATTAATATGGATGGATGGAGTGCCACATGGTCTAGACCATGCCACATGGTCTAGGTCATGCCTAGACCATGTGGTCTAGGCATGACCACATGGTCTAGGCCTAGACCACATGTCTAGGCCTAGACATGTGGTCTAGGCACATGATCTAGGTCATGGAGTCATGTGCATTAATTGTGCACATGGAGTCATGTGCACAATTAAAGGTAAAGTCCCTGACTTCCACCCCCCCCCCCAACACTTAAATTGCAACGGTCATTCTAATAACGCTGGGAGGCTTGTACAAGTTACCCCCCCCCCCCCCCCCCCCCTGCCTGCCACCACGCCACCCCCCTATCTAAACATGATTTAGCCATATTTAAAGTGCTTCTCGCTCATCACACACACTAATTATAAAACAATCCATGGTTTACTCTCACAAACATGACATGACATGTAGTGACAATAGATCATTTACAGGACGTCGCCTTGCTGTATTCATGAATGATAACTACTCAGTAACAAATGTGACACTTCCATGTAGCTGTTATCGTTGAACACAGTGCAAATTAAAAACCATTCACAGTAAGTAGTAACCAAGCAAGCAAGAAGGCATACCCACCGCCTCGAGTATTATACACAAGTAAGTACAAATGCTGAAACAACAGTGAGCACTGCAAATCAAAGATATACCATCTTAGATACCCTGAGGACTGCATGTTTCGTAAGGCAATGGATACAAAGGCAAGTCCGTCCTGATATGCCCTTAGATGTTGCTAGGAAGTAAAACCTAAACAAAGACAAGTTTGGGACAGTGCACCCATTCCTAACTAGCTTTTCACCTCATATATATGTATATATATTATATGTCAGTGATAGAAATAAGCGAACATTTAAAACCTGTTCAACGGTCACGTTGTCCGTCTGAATTTTCACTTGTCCACAGTATTTACCTCATGTATATATGTATGTCACTTCCTGGCTAGGAAGTGACATGTATCAATTTTTAAGTTATTGGTTTGACTCACCCAGGGTTTGAGAGGCTGAAAACTCAGTAAAACTACTATATATATATATATAAGAAATATTAATTTTTAGCCTATATATAATAATGCCGAGTGCCTGGATAGGAAGTGACATGTATCAATTTTTAAGTTATTGGTTTGACTCACCCAGGGTTCGAGAGGCTGAAAACTCAGTAAAACTACTATATATGGGTCAGGATCACTAAAAGAGGCCAATTGGTGGAAGTTGTCGGCATCAAGCATGGATGTCGGCGTCGATCGGTATAATTATAATTTAGCATTGACAGAGGTGTTGGAAAGTCTTTAAATTTATCCTGAATGTAAAAGTTGAGAAAATACAACAACCTGATTTGTTTCTAGGATAATTTAATATAAATGAAAGAAATGCACGAGACTTTAAAAATTGCGATGCCGACATCTGTTAAAGTTGTCGGCGTCGATCATTGGATGTCGGCGTCGATCGGTATAATTGTAATTTAGCATTGACAGAGGTGTTGGAAAGTCTTTAAATTTATCCTGAATGTAAAGGTCGAGAAAATACAACAACCTGATTTGTTTCTAGGATAATTTAATATGAAACAAAGAAATGCACTACACTTTTAAGAATTGCGACACCGACATCTTCACTTGACCACCGATTGGCCCGTTTTCGTGAGGCTGACTCATATATATATATAAGAAATATTAATTTTTAGCCTATATAAGCTGAAAACTCAGTAAAACTACTATATATATATAAGAAATATTAATTTTTAGCCTATATATATATATAGGCTAAAAATTAATATTTCTTATATATATATAGTAGTTTTACTGAGTTTTCAGCCTCTCGAACCCTGGGTGAGTCAAACCAATAACTTAAAAATTGATACATGTCACTTCCTAGCCAGGCACTCGGCATTATTACGATAGTGCAAGGACTGGTTAGCTCAGTGTCAGGATAATGTGACTGAGTGGGATATCAGGTCATGGTACTGGCAGCCTGGTCTCCCAGTGGGGCAGCACTATAAAGTCACCATGAGTGCGCACTGTCACAAGTCGGTACCCGTCCTGATATGACCTTAGATGTTGTCAGAATGCAAAACTCCAACAACCAACCCTTATACATATGTGTCGGGTCCCACCCCCTCTAGACATCCAGCATTGTGCAAATGAGAACCACGCCGTGTATTCTATAATATTATCTGTGCAAGTATTAACATTTCCCCTAGAAGCAGCACAGAAGCGGATACAAAAATATATAATAATTTAGTACCATACCTACTATAAAATTAAACCCATTTTGTTTCAGCGCACAGCTAAGATTGAAAGCTACGAGAGTGTACAGTAAAACACATGAATAATTCCTGTTTTAGTAACTATGGTAAAACGATGACCATATCCTAACCCTTTAAGATACAATAACACTTCCCACGATAGCACCACACATACAAGTAGTAACTATTCTCTTCACTTATTTATATCTATATGGTGTACATATATGCGTAATATAAAATTTACATCCCAGTAATCATTTAGTTAATAATTCACATTTAGGTGATAACTCACACGCATTGAATGTGATTAAATTACAGGCTTTACATCAAACCTGGTGTGATTGAATAGTAGACATTAATAGCTGTTTCCAACAATGGAGTGGTGTCCTACCTCCCTACCCATCAAGAACAGGTGCTTGTTGGTGCTATGAAGCTTACTTCACTTCCAATTCCAGTAGATACCGTAATAGTCATACCTCCACAACAATTAATGTATGGACCTATATGAAAGAGCAAACATATATTACTATCGTCAGTCGGTGCTATTTTTCAAATTGAGTTATCCAGATTCCTGCTCAATTATCAGCTATAGTTGTAGTTTTACATGTTAATATATGTGAGATACATAAATAATACTATTGAAATATTGAAAATATTATATTAAGAAATATATATATATAATAGATGTGTATATATAATATTAAAATAAGATTGTTTAGGTAATCTTACATTAATAAAACAGCATTTGATAATTCAGACCTGTGCACCCGGGGAAAACACTATCAGTATTCTGAAAGTCATTTTCAGTATTTTATGGTGACTCAGTATTTTTGTCAGACTTTCAGTAATACTTTCAGTATTTGTACAGACGAGATCAGTAACTTTTAGTGTGATAAAAAATACACCCACGTATATTTTATGGGTGAATGTTATAAAAAAAAAAAAATTGATCAACATATGTAGATAGTTTAATATAAAAATAAAATACAAAGAGGATAGCACCCCACAAAAACACTATATGTACATCACATAATTATATGGGCAAAGTATATCATCACTGAGGCTTTAGAGAAATTATAAATATAAAGTAGAATTTTCTGTATTTAGTAGGCGCCAATTTCCATAATAACGGCCAAGAAAGCGTATTTCCGTTTTTTTGTTTTTTTGTTGAAGATTTAGCTGCCTATCATGGTTAAGTCTCAATAGACTTGTTTTCACCATCACACAGTTTTGTCGATAGAAAGGCCGAGCCTACATTTTGACCGACCCAAGGGATTTTTAACCTCCCACACCACATAGACATGGTATGAGAGCAACTGACCTTTGATGACGCTGTAAGTTATACACAGTGGTGGAAATCCAAATTGGCAGAGGTGGGGAGGGGGGCACGGGGAATCGAACCACCGACCTTCAGATTAGGAGTCTTACCTAGAAAAAAGTTGGACACTCTAACCACTCCACCACAGAGAACACCACAATCCCTTGCAATCCGTAACAAATACGGAAAAAATAAGGAAGGAGCACAGGTCTGTGATATTAATGCTTTAACACCACAAGACAGACCCTGTCAACTATCAGATGATCTGTGACAGATCTGCCTATCCGTGACGGGACAATTCTGTTTGACTCTCGATATCAGTATGATGTAACTTGATCCATTTCACATATAGTCATAGAGCCTATGCTGACCTAAATCCTACTGTTGGCACTGTTATGAGGTGATTCATGACAAGGAAGCAAGCTAATTATAACATGAGTATATGTCACATGAAATATATTAAATGAAAAACAAACACCTATAAAGATTAAAACCCGACACTGCACTGCCATGCTGGTTTCTTAATAAAAATATTCTTTTGAAATTCTCAACGGGGACAATTTTGTCTCTGCCGTGGGAATATACGACCCCAAGGTAAGAAACCGTATTGTGATTTTTAATAGCAGTTATTTTAAAGCTTTAAAAACACATATTTACAAACCATTAAAACTTATTAAAAGCCTGTTCATGCCATCGGAAAACATCGTATTTAGTTACCTTAACCCACAACTCAAGTACACTAAATCACTGATGGAATTCAATGAAACAAAGTTAGACCAGTTTGAAACTTCCATCATTTCTGAAGCATTACTGAACCCAACCAATAAAAAAGAATTAAAATCATTAACGAAGTTCCACTACAAGACACTTCTCATGTGAATAAATTATTTCTCTACAATAGTGTAAATCACAATGAGGATGCTATGCTAGCACGTTAATATTTAAAAAATAAATCATTATGTTTTTCGGTTGTTATGCTGTGCATTAGCCTAACGATATTACCACACCGACATAAGATTATGTTCGGTAAACCATATATTACGTAAGCGGTTTTACATAAATCCGCGTCAATGCCGTCTCTTGCCAACACCCAACACCAACACCAACACCCAAACTACTCCGGTATTCGCGTATATATTCAGTCATGGAAGGAGAGGGAGCGGGAAAGATGATGGGGAAGAGGGGATGAGGGAGGGGGAAGAAGGGGAGACAGAGAGAGGGAGAGGGGGATAGGGGGAGAGAGAGATGGAGAGAGAGAGAGGGGGACAGAGCGGGAGAGGGAGAGAAGGGGAAAGAGAGGATAAAACAGGGGAGATGGGGAGAGGGGAGTGAGTGGGAGGGGGGGAGAAAATGGGGGAGAGTGAAGGGAAGAGAGGAGGAGTGTGATAGAGATATGGAGAGGAGGAGGGAGCAGAAGGGGGAGAAAGGAGGGAGAGAAGGGAAAAGGACAGAACAGAAGACAAGGGAAAACAAGTGACTGACATGAGTAACTCCTAGTCGACGCTTAAAATACTTTCTAGATTTTAAGTAAACATTCGGTTTCATGTGAACACATTTTAAACAAAACTTCCTGCATATCCACTCACAAGTCTCTTAAATATCACATAAAATAATAGGCATTTCATGCATTTCCTATAAAACTACCAGCCTACATTGAACTAATACAGTATTTTATACAGCGCTGAACTGGTTCAATATATAAATCTTTTCTATTTAATTCTGACATTTGAGATTTGTAGGCGGAACCGTTCACATATTATGTATACAATCGCTTACGTATAGAATGCAGGGTTGCCAACATTGAAAATGAAAACCCAGAAGATCTTAAGGGATGTTATATTGGGGAGGTCTGGGGATATTCCCCCAGAACAATTTTAAAATCTTAGATGATCTCTAGTTCATTTTGGACACAATAATCTGTCAGATTTATATAATTTTGGAAAATGAAAAATCAGAAGATCGGCGTATGGTGATGATGGGGACATAAAAATATTGTACACCTTACAGTAAAGCCGTATGGGTTGGCAACCCTGAGAATGGCATATATATATACACATACATATAGTATAGTTATACAAATCTTACCTGGGTACAGATGATGGATAACTGTTGTTTTCCCGAGGTACAAGCCTCGGATAGTCATGGGCTAGGGAGAAGGAAGCAGATCCAGGTCCAGCAATCTTTACCTACTTATTCAGGATAAAAATGACCTTAAACTCCTATGGATAGTTCAATGTTTTCGCCTTGGCACAACCAATCATGATAGTCGTGGCAGGGTTGGGTGGGCGGACCATAACCTACGACTATCCGAGGCTTGTACCTCCTGAAAACAACAGTTATCCATCATCTGTACCCAGGTAGGATTCGAATAACTATACTATTTTACCTCGGTACTAAGCCTCAGGCTACTCATAGCCGAGGGAGACTTTAAGTAACCTCATTTTTATCCTTAATCCATTTCAATTCAGTATACCTTAGTATCAAACCAAATATACTTTTAACTTCTCACCTGTCATGTTAATTGGTGAGTAAGCGTGTCGCTAGGCCACTTGACTTCTCTAGTCGTTTGTTGTAATGTTTTGCAAACGATCTAGCCGTCTTCCCGCCTGCATGCGCTAGGATTCTCTTAACTGCGATCCTAGCTGCCTTGCCTTCGACACCATAGCTCCTCTGGTCGAATGGGAAGCGTATTGTACAGTATTGATGCCTGCTTCCTTAAGCACCTTAATGGTCCATCTTGCGAGTGTGTCTCTCGAGATCACCTTATGTGGTTTAATAAAGCTCACCAAAAGCTGTCTTGAATTCCATATTCCTTTTGTCATGGATATATAAGCCCTAATGGCTGACACTACACAAATTCGTCGATCATCCAGGCTACTCACATGTACTGTGGACAGTGGGTCCCCTGTACGGTTTGATTTTAGTAACTGATCTAAATCAAACGTCGCCTCCTTTCTGTCAATCTCCAGTTCATCTAGAGACAAAGCTACAATCGTCTGTCCCCTATGGCCTGTAACTAGCAGTAAAAGAACTGCTAACTTAAATCTTAGTTTCTTAATACCTAAATGTTTATCACTAGGCCAAGACTTAAACAGCTCGAATACTATTGATACATCCCAGAATCTGTTATGTTTTGGTTTTGGTGGATTTCTTTCGTAAACCGAGCTTAAAAACCAGTGTATCACCTCGTGTTTTCCAATCGTTTGTCCATCTACTCTTGGTAGGATAATAGACAATGCACATCTGGCTGCATTAATTGCACCATAACCTAACCCTTCATCTTCTAGCATTTTCAGAAATCTTACTACTTGGGCTATTATAGGCCTTAAGGGCTTAACTTTCTTGATCAAGCAATGAATTCCCCACTTCTTTAAATAACTACTATATAATTTAACTGTTCCTTTCCTCCAGGCATGTGAAATGAGACTTTGTTGGGTAATTTTGTCTAGGCCAAATTGTTCTAAATGTTTATTCAAAAAAGGAATGCCAGCAGGGGTGTCGTTGACACATCTCCGTGGGTTGTTAGTGGCCCTTGATGTCGTAAGTTTTTCCTTTCTCTTGGGAATCTGAGACTGTCTCTCGCTCCCAACACCACTGCTGCCAGCCATGGCTGTGTGTCCCATTCGGGCACTATCAGAATTGCATGTGTGCAATCCATTCTGATCTTCCTGGCCACTCTGCTGATAATGCTGAATGGTAGGAATATATAATAGAATTTGTTATTCCAATCAAGAGAAAAAGCATCGACTCGCCAAGCATGTGGCTCTGGATGCCAAGATACATATTTAGAAATCTTGTAGTTGTTTCATGATGCAAACAAGTCTACTTGTGCTGTTCCCCATTTAACACAAATCTGTTAAAAAATACTGTCACTTAATGACCATTCCAAATGATCATGGAAATGGTGGCTTTTCCTATCTGCTAAAGTGTTCCGAGTACCTGGAATATGTGCTACTGTTAGCCATATCTCATGCTGCTGAGCCCAGTTCCAAATTAATTTGGCTACCTGGTTACAAGGTTTGGACCTAGTCCCTCCCATATTACAAATGTAAGCCATTGCTGTAGTGTTATCTGTCAACACTCTCACATGGAACTTCGGTATGCGCACTAAGCTACATAAATCTAAATAAAGAGTTCTAAGTTCTAATACATTAATATGATCAGAAATCTCATCATCCAACCAACGGCCTCCCATTGGTTGATGGTCTCGATGAGCTCCCCATCCCTCTAAGGATGCATCTGTCATAACGACAGTGTTAGGTTCCCCCATTCTAATGGGGTTAGGAGAAGAGTTAATGTTTTCAAACCACCACTTAATATCTTCTAATCCTTCTGCTGAAATAGTCATCTTCCTTTCAAAATTACCTTTTGTACGTGCTAATGCCAGATTCTTATCAATTTCTAGCGACTTAATATGAGCTTTCCCATATAGCACAACTGGAGCATAAGCTATCATCACTCCTATCAGCACCACAACCTGCCTAATCTTAGGCCTCTCTAACTGCAACAACTGGTCTGCCATAGTGATAAACTTCTCTAGTTTCTGTCGTGTTAGGGAAATGGTCATATTTTCTGTGTCTAGCAGGAAACCCAAAAACTTGTTGTTGGAGTAAAAACCGATTTTGTGTCATGTATGTAAAAGCCCAACTTAGTGAACGTTGCACACAAATCATTGACTGCTTGTTGACAGTCTTTATTCGTTTGAGCCACAATGAAAGAATCCTCAATATAGGGGAACATTACATGTCCTTTCCTAGCCATAAGTGAAAAAATTGGCTTCAACAATTTAGTAAATAACCGTGGGGCACAAGCTAACCCATTTGGCATACAGGTGAACTCATAGAGTTGATCATACCAAACAAACCGCAGAAATTTCCTGTCTGGTTTGTAAATATGAAGCGTATAATACGCATCTCTAAGGTCCACACTGGCAAGCCAGGAATCTTTTGTAACTAAGTCCCTATCCGTATCGAGAGAAAACATCTTGAAATGTTTATACTCAACCAACTTGTTTAGCCTTGTTAAGTCCAAAATCATCCTAACATCCCCATTTGGCTTGGGTCGCGAAAAAATGTTGGAAACAAATTCGCCTGATTCATGAACGGCCGGTTCAATAATCCCCTTATGACAAAATTCTAAAACTTGTTTAGTTAAGGCGTCTCTCTCATCTATATCAAAGCGGTATGGAAAAGGGGGTGTTTTCTGTACTGGTTCTTCCGTAAACGGAATGCGTATCCCCTGCAGAATGCTAAGAATGGTTAAATTATCAGTAATTTCTCTCCATTCCTTTGAACAATTTTGAATATTTCCCGCCTGGAAATTGTTTACAGGTGTGGGTGTGGCGACAGGAGTTTGAGTGGAAGCTTCTATTTGTTCCCTGGGTGTGGGAACAGCTTGTGGGGAGTGAACTCCCTCTTGAATGGGCGATTTCCGTCGTTCCATCCAAAGGACTGACGATGTCCCCTGCTCCTGGCCTGGTAGGCATATCATGTCCATGACCGACCTCCTCGGGTGGCGCGTCGGTTCCGATAATCCTGGCCGCCTTTCTGGAAACATGCAGAGTAGGTGCCCGAACCCTACTTCTTCTCATCCATGTTTTTTACACTTGGAGCCAGTTTCCTCCTGTTTGAACAGGTATTGTAGCTGCCCACCAAACATTTTCGTTTTGTCCAAAGGCTTGCCTTTGACGGGCTTCGGAGGGAGGAATAAGGTATATTCCTTTCCGTCGTTGTCAACAACCTTCTTGGATCGGGCAACTTCCTACCCCGCATCCGTACAGACGGCCTTGAACACATTCTCGAACCGTCTGTACGACAGGAAGTCACTTGCTGCTGTAAGCATGGCATTTCCGTCGTCCATCTGACTACACAGTGAAGACAACTTGTTCTCTGCCTGCATGCGATTCGCAATAGGCGTAATCGCCGTCAACGCCCCCAGGACCGCCTCATGGGCCGTGTGGAGCACACTCTCAAACTTTTTACATTCCTCGCGGAGCCTGACATCCCTGTCCATCTCCGGGTGATGAGTCCTCATCCTGTGAGAGGGGAGTGCCGGGCTTACTCCGCTTCGTAGCCATCAAAACCCTGTAACGATCAAAAGTTAAGGTTTTGCTCAACCAAATGTCACAAAACAGGTTAAGAAACCCCAAATTGTGCATTTACGTGTGTTGGGAAACGTATTTACACCGTCCCAACACAGACGTGAAAGGAGATCGTGTGTGTCGTAGGTTAGTGGTATCGAAACCAAAACAAACGAGGGGTAGGGACCAGTGTAGCGGTACCCTCCCACACTCTCCATCCCGTACACTTCTCCCTCCTGTGGCTTTCTACGCCAACAAGTTGGAGTGTTTGTTTGTTGTTGTTTTATGTCCTAGCAACATCTAAGGTCATATCAGGACGGGCTGAAAATGCTACGAAATTCGGAGGTATGCCTTAGTAACACAAGTTGGGGAATCTTACAAAACCCAGGAATAAATCCCAATGAAATGTGGCTCCAACCACACTTCTCTCCATTCGGCAACGGCCGGCAAAAAAGTGTAACAAAGAACAATGGCGGCATTGTTCGATCAAAGTTTATTAACGTCGTAAAAACACCTATAACTCAAATAAAACTGTATACAGAGTTTCAAAACTGCGTAATAATCCGCAGCGGGACATCATAATGTAATTCAACCATTCAAACAATAATACTTACTCTGTATTTTGCTGTCTTAGGTAGAAAACTGCCGGAGCAACTCAACAAACGTCCTCCTGTTGTGGGTTGATTATGCTAATTGCTGGACCCGGATGTGGTTCCTTCTCCCTCGTCTACGAGTAGCCTGAGGTTTAGTACTGAGGTAAAATATGAATATATACATATGAATATATCCAAATATATGCATTGTATATATATTGCATGGTAAGAAGACATACAATTTCACGATAAATATCATATTTAAAAAGTACAAACATAACGTCCCACCTGTAGGACGCCTATCCTGCTGCCCTGAAATGGATTTCAAATAATGTCCGTTTCAGTCCACTTGGCCGATTTTAAGAAATGGAAGGTGGTAACCACGGATTAATTAAAAACACATGCACCTGGAATGTGTGACATAACATTTCACTTGTATTGATATCATTTATATATTTTACATCTACTGTCCTTCTGGTGATCTGTCCATCAAAGTACCACTAGTATCCAATATCCGTCAATTCTAATAGCAACTAATGATGATTAAAATGGCAAACTAGAACATATGATGAAATAGCCCTGTCACTAGTAAACTAGTATCCAATATCTGTTATTACTATCAACAGTTTGGAATTATGAAAATAGTCGATTGGATCATATGACGAAAATAGATTTTGTCTTGGTAATTTGGTTTTACATGTTTAGTTCAATAACCTAGAACCAAAGGTTTGGATTTAGACATGGCGAGAAGTGAGCAAATTTCAGACTCTACAGAATCCCGAGGTCAATCGCTGGTCAGTACCCGAAAATAAAACCTCCGTTTTAATGCGTAATTTGGAAATACTAATGATTAAAGACGCCAGTTCTTTTTATTTATTAAATGGCTAAATGAACTAATGCAATATGGCCACATTCGGAGATTATTTTCATTTTTATATTTGCTTATAACAAAACAGCGACATCTAATGAATATGTTTAAAGGTCCAAAGTCCGATGGTTTTAAGTTTCTGCTACAACTT
Source organism: Branchipolynoe longqiensis (assembly GCA_030323885.1). NCBI lineage: Eukaryota > Metazoa > Annelida > Polychaeta > Phyllodocida > Polynoidae > Branchipolynoe > Branchipolynoe longqiensis. The sequence goes on from CM059188.1 coordinate 39,330,454, forward strand.
ATATTTCTTCTTCTATCTTAAAAAAAAATAAAAGATAAATACATTATTAGGTTGATAATTAAGAGAGCTAATGTTTAAAATTAATTTTGATGTGCACACCGAAAGGCTGGACACCACGTGCTTTAGCAGTAATAAGTTCTAATTTACTCAGTATTCCTTTCCATGTAACAATAACCGTTCAGTGAGTGCACCTATATACAGTAAAACCTCTCTAAATCGACTGACCAAGGGACCGACCTTTAAGTGGTCCATTTAGGGAGGTGGTCGGTTTAGGGAATTAGAAATATCCTTACAATGGTATTGTTGGGACCCAAATAAAGTGATGGAGGTGGTCGGTTAGAGAGGTTTTACTGTATATCTAAGTTGGATATGTAGACGAGCGATTTGGATTAAATGATGTTATGCTTTCATCGGGTATATACCATATTCTTGCAGGTTAACGCCCTATGCGTTTAAATTTGCAAATCACTGAAGTGGGAGGTGGGCGTTTAAACACACATGGGCATTTGAGGAGTGGGTGTTTACGAAATATTGGCCATGTGCGCGTTAAACACACACATTGGCTTTAACCCGTGAGAATACAGTATATTTATATACATATATATATCCAATGAAAGCATCTATATAGATATATATATATATAGTCATACCATCTTGACAGGCACAGCAGTTGGACCATTAATTTATTTTAAAGTGTAGAGGCTGCTGGACCTGCCAATAGTTAAACATTTTAGCAACATGTTCGCAAATTGTCTCTACATGAGACTAGTGTACAACTGTTGAAAGCCAATCAGGTGCGACTTACAGCTCCAAGCACCTTTCTAGTTACACTTCCCCATAACGTCTATCCTATATGCTACATGGAATGTACTAGTTGGTGTTAATAGAATATACAAAACGGTTCAAATCCTGATGATTAATATTAACCCGGATTTCTTTTCCTTTGAATGGGACATTAAAAGGGACTTGCATGGAATGGACATAATTGTATACAATTAAAACCGCGACCGCTCCGGTAGCAAGAGTAAAGCTTTGCTTTAATAAAAAGAATAATATAATAGGATTCAAAAATTTAATTTTACCTAACACATGATGGAATTTCATTAAATACCATCAATGATTTGTAATGAATAATTAAAATCTCGCTTTGCAAATGAGACTGTCTCAAAAGGTGCTAAGCAATATGGGACAAAACTTTGTCCATTGTAATGATCAACATACTATCTACTGATGCATTTGCTCAGGATAAACTGATTTGTCTTTTACATGGTGTTTCATAATCCCAATAGAATATATATTGATTTGAAGCAAATGTCCTTGTGTTTTCAGTGTATCCGTTTCTGTACTGTTTTGTGTCAATCGTTACAATGGACAATACCAAAAAGTGTTATCACCTTTTGAGACAGGCTCATATGTGTAACACTGACGGGTAAATCAAACACTATCTTAAAAGTGTACATTCCACTGACATGATATCTAACATGGCACACGATATATGATATCCGCTGTGGATTTAGGATGGAAATCCTATAGGCATGAATTGGTGTGACAAATAGAACCGGTCCGTGTACTAATTGTAGGTACTCCAAACAAAGGAGTGGGTACTGATGTTGACTAACTAATGGAAAAATAGGAGCACTTGTCCTCAGCACTACTGGAAAAATAGGAGCACTTGTCCTCAACAGACTACCCCTCTTTGAACGTTGAGTGCTATGAGTGAGGATGGCAGAGCTCAAATTAGCTACTTTCACTGAAAAGTAGCGGTTACTAGCTTTTAGTTTGATATCCATTGTGGCCAACTTCTTGTGGGAAAAGTATTGATTTCACTAAATATTTTTCATGAAATTGGTGTTTTCATACACAAATGTGCACCACAAGTAGCACAGACGGGTAGGTTTTGAAAGTGAGTAGGTCTATTGTGTAACCACATACAGCTTCTATGGAATGGGACAATTGGATGTCAGACATGTGCATTGTATATCATACACTTGTTCGTGCGTATGGAATGTTAGCTTTAGGGCAGTGAAACTAGCATGCCTTGTCTACTACATAGAATACACGTGTATGTCAACGACAGGCGTATCCAGGCAAAACCTCCCAACATGCCATACAACTGAATCAACATATATACATGCCTGGCAGGCATCTTGACGTACATAACAACTAAACCACTATGCTGACCAGCTCGTGCAAGTCAAGTATGGAGATAGTATGCCAATATACTTCACTATTCATTGGAATACCTAACATGTATATCCATGGCCATGTCAGCGCTAGCTTGACCATCTCCTGGCATTCTATTTTCTGTTGAGATTCTATTTTCTGTTGAAATTCCATTTTCAGTTGAGATTCCATTATCTTTTGAGATTCTATTATATTTTGAGATTCTATTATCTTTTTTGAAATTATATTATCCATTGAGATTTATTATCCTCTTAAGATTGTATCTACTAAGATTTATTATCCTCTTAAGATTGTATCTACTAAGATTTAAATATCCCTTTGAGATTCTTTTATCTATCCAAATTCTATTATCAATTTAGATGGTATCACCTATTCAGATTCTATTATCCAATTAGGTTCTGTTATCTTTTGAAATTTTATCCATTCAGATTTTATTATCTATTATGGAAGATTATTTTATCTATTCAGATTTTATATTCTATTCAGATTTTATATTCTATTCAGATTATATTTAGATGAAATTACCTATTCAGATTCTATTAGTCAGTCAAATTCTATTACCTATTAAGATTCTATTATCTACTGAAATTCTTATGACGAAGCAACAGAGTGCTGGTATTCGCAATGACTCTGAATCATTGCTACCTCAACTGTAAACACAATATACTGAGCACAACAAAGCAAACTCTAAGAACTGCAAACAATTTCTGACTGTAGCTGGGGTATTTTAAGAATGACAGTTGTACTTCAAAAATACTCTTTAGCAGATCATTGTATAGTTTCCATGTTTATATGTTTTTTGATTCGTGGAAAATATGTAACGGTTTCGGCTATATAGACAGTTGTACTAAAACAAATGTGTTTGGAGAGTTATGGGAAATGCAAAGGTTTCGGCTATATAGTTACATGTAGTTTTTAACATTTTATTTCAATTGTTAGTTCGAAGTACAGAACCTACTATCTGAATAAAATCAGTGCAAGACCAATACTTGACCCCTTTGTTGCTATTTCCTGTCTATAGGCCTACCACTTTTTATATTACATACAAAATGCCAAATGAGAGAAAACAGCCCGTTTAACTCTGCAACATGTGCTATATTTTACCTGTTTGAAATGCAATATACTTAGTCATTTGTGTTTAACCACTGTATGACCCCCCAATAGCAGATGTTTACTTTTTGTGCTGCGGGGTCGCTAAAAGGACCAACAAAATCTCAACCATTGGCCGTAATCTATTAACACGACCCGGGCGACTCAGGTCACCCGAGTCATCAGAATTTCAAATCGAACACTGCGAGTAGAGTCAACAAATACATGTGCCATGTGCAAAACGATCCGACCCCAGTAACCCACCTCTTGGCTGGGGTTGGCTACGAGCGATGACGTCACATTTGCGCTGGTACCGTCCTGCAGAATAACAGCTACCGGTACCACGGATACATGTTTTTTTTAAAATAATAACCTAGATTAATGAAATGGAAAGATAACTAAAATATGCCATCATGAAATACTTTAAATCCTATTTTGCTGTAGTTTTTATCGGTTATTAAAAAAAAAGAAAAACGGTTTTGGGTTAAGCCACCATTTTTTCCACCCTGAGCGTGGAGAAGCGTATTTGATTATTCGACCCGAGTCTAGGATGTGCGCATGCCCCAAAAAGTGGCTCGGGTGACCCGAGTTGATTAATCGATTACACCCATTAAGTCTGTTGCGACTGTTCCCGATTCGTATGATACTCATGATACTGGAACATTCATACCATCTTATATCCAGTATATATGGCGTCTGGACGGCTATTATCTGCTGCAAATCCCAACTTTCACTAATTAAATACAACAACAAGATACATGCATTTAGGTATACCTCATTTGCAAATCTCACAGTTCCATAAAATGCATTTCTCATTTTTCACGACACAATTCTCCAGACAATAAGATAACATGCATGACTCAATTGGAATACCTTTCCCTCCTGTGGATCGGTTGAACTTCCTCAACCCTCCCACCCACACTTCCCACAAAAACACTCAATAATATCTAACATGAATGTAGGAGCGCAGCTTCTCTGGTAGCGGCAATTTATCGATACTCATTAGGTGGTTTGTGTTTGCAAGTTGTGTCCGAATCTCGATCCTCGCCAGCTGGATGAGCCGGAATGGTCTCTGCACATGGCCTTCTGACCACATCCGCTTACTTTCACGATACAACTGTTGCAGCCACTTGGGGGAGTTGCTGTCGTCCTTGTCCCAAAATGGTGACATGCGCGCGCCGTAGAGCACGAGCATGCGCGTCAAGGCAGTGTAGATGGACTCCGGGCTGTTCTGGATCATCTGTGCGTCAGTGAAGTTGTTCCGCTGCAGGCTGCACCGGACGGCCGGGGCCCCTGATGACGTCAGGGCCTGTCCGGCAATGCCCCGGATGTTGTCCATCTCCAGAATCACAAAGGCTATAACGAGTGGTGACCGCGAGTGAGTGTCTGCCTCGTTTGGATTGGCTCCTGAAAGCACAACAGCAGTAGGGTTATTGTTTAAGCGGCTGTCACACCTCACCGGATTGAGCAACGGACAGAATTGTCTATTCCGGTGGTGATAAGTATCAAAATGTATTAAAATGTTGCGCTATCGAGTCAATGGCCGCTGGACGAACGGACATGAATGGATAGCCAACAGACGAAACAAACTCAAACCGGACAAGAACCGTAGATGTCAGTCCGACGGCATCCGTTCCTAGTTTTGGGCATGTTCAAAACTTGTACGGACACAAAACAGACTTTGTTCGGTTTCTGTCCGTTTCCTCCAATCCGGTGAGGTGTTTTTGTTTGTATTCGTTGTTGTTGTTGTTATTGTTATATTCGCTGAGTAAAGGTGCATAGTCCGATGAAAACATCAAATTTTCAAAACCAAAACAATTATCTAGATTTGAATATACATATCTTACTTAGATGACACTGGTGCAGTTATTAAACATTTGTCGCCACATCAAATGGAATACTGTGTCAATGTAATACTAATAGAATTTGTTACTGTAGAGCTAACTTAGATGATACTGGTGCACTTATTAAACATTTGTCGCCACATCAAATGGAATACTGTGTCAATGTAATAGAATCTGTTCCTGTAAAAGTCTATGTATATATATAATAATATACTATGGTGTCAGAGTCTTTAAGTGCTTGCCAACATTAATTTGGCATGTTTGCACTAAAAATACCTCAAAAGTTAACCATTTAAAATAAAATTTACTTCAAATTAAAGTAATGTAGATATCACAATCAACCTAATAAATTCATCTCATAAAATAGCTGAATCTCAAAACCATCGGACTATGCAACTTTAAGCAGGGGAAATTTCAATTGCAGACAATTGCTCATCCTCATCCCACCGCTCATTGTTCTATCCTAGCAATACTAATTGCGGGGCTGGGTAGCGAGAAATATATTTTACATCAATGAGTTAATTTTAACTCGGCTATTTTCAGGTGGTACACAGTTGGAATAAAATATTATTGAGAAAAAACCCGCGATGGAATAAAATGCTATAAAACATCATACATTCAATTTTTTTTAAATAGTTGTAATCTCTGGTGGTATGCAGCTGCGTATATATATGGAATCTACCTCTCTCCTCGATAATAGATTCACCCTGTACTTTTAGTACACGGGTGAACGACATCGTAGTCTAAATACTGGCGAAAATAGCTTTAGTATGGAACAGGAAGTAGATTGCCTGGCTCCAGTATCAAATGGGTACTTATATCAGCACAGAGTTGGTGAAATGGGAGAGAATGCAAAAAGACAATATGGGGGTGATAGAATGCCATTGATTTCACCTTTAAATTCTATTAAACTATATGTTTTATTATATTTTTCAACTCAAAGATAGCGGGGAAATATGAAGATATATATAAAGAATAAGTGTTGCTTCTTAGATTGTGAACTTAGGCTCTCGTTTCATTTCCCTGCTTTTCGACAGCTTTTATATAGGGTTGGTATTCACCCGTGTACTGCGAGTATGGGATGAATCCTTTATCTACCCCACCACACACACAACCTAGGTCTCTTTCCAGCTTTCTGTGCACACATTTAGTGCTCACCTGCTCGGAGGAGTGCCTCCACCACACCCATCCGATTGTATCGGTTAAACATCAGATCATTGTCGGGCGGCTGACCGATGTTGTAGGCATCACAGGGCAGTCTCTCATAGCGCAGGTTGTTCATTATGGTTATGAGGGCAGCAATCAGCGGGGTCCTTCCTGCATTATCACAGGCATCCACCTCAGTGTCCGAACTGTGCAGCAACAGCTTCATGCACTGGATATCGCCGCGAATGGCCGACATGTACAAAGACGTGAAGCCGTTGATGTCCTTGGTGTTCACAGCGGCACCTAGCTCCAGAAAACACTTCATCAAAATCAGATTACCAATCTCAGAGGCGAAGAACAAGGCCGTCTTGAGGCCTTTGTCCTGGGCGTTCACATCTGCCCCGTGGTGAACTAACTTGACGATGAAGTCTCGCCCAGCCTCCACCGACATGTAGCCAGTGCGCACCGCCTTAGTGATGCAATGCAGAGGGGTACCGATCTCTGTGCACGTGTTCGCCGTGCATGGTCCGTCGAGCAGAGTGTCGATACTGTGTTGGTATCCGAGTTTACAAGCGAGGTGTAACGCCGTCTCGCCATAGCTGTTCACCACCCGGCCCGAGTCGGGCTGCTCGCTGAGAATGCGCCGGATTTCAGTGGTGTTCTTGTCGATGACAGCTGTGTGGATGGACCGCAGTCGCTGCAGCTTGGTGGTGTTCTGCAGCTGGATTGTCTCCGCATAAGGGCCGTCGAAGTTGTCCTCCTGATCCCACTTCCAGTCGATGTAGCTATCGTGGCAGCGTGTGAAACATGTCACCATTGTGCTGCACACGACACCCATCACAGCGCCTTGGTGTATCTCTTAAACGGGGCTGTTCAGCCAAACCAGTCTCTAGTCTAGATAAGCCACAAACTGTGCCTAATTACCAGAAATCTAAATGTTTGAGTGACTGCTATCAGTGGGTCTAACATTATCTGAGTGCTTTCATTTAGAACTCGCCTCGTGACACTAGCCGTAGATATCCGGCTAGAATTGACATGGACATTTCTTGTCTTCTGTATTAGCCCCATTCCTCTATAAACAATGCAATTTTCATAACATATTAACTTAATAATTAAGCAGGTCTGTTGTCCAAGTATGAATGAAATAAAGTGTCTATTTAAAACACACTGAGATAATAAATCCAAGCACCATGTCAGAAGTCAGGAAAGAAATATATCTGGTCCATGTTGTCTCAGTAAAAGCAAACAGAAAGAATAGGGGGGGGGCTTTTTTTTGTTTCTATTTAAAATTTTGAAGTTATCTATTTTGCAATTTCAAAGTAGGAAAGTAGGCCTGCATATCGAATAACTTAGCTGTTTAATGAGTGTGCCATAGTCCATACACCTCAAGTAGAACGCTGTAGTAAATCATGTCATCATGGGTGGTTATCTACAGCTAATATAGGCCTACTCTCCTATGATAGGCTATGTTATAGCCTATAGTATATAGGTATATACAACTGGATTCCTGTCGTTACTGTGACATATCTGATATCATAATATACAACGCTAAAAACACGAAAGAGCCTTCCAGACTATAGCTATTAGCTGATGTCATGTGCTTTGGTGTTGGTCTTGGGTCCATTTTAACCCAAGCTAATCGTCATGTTGCTAACCATTGATCGTGCATGCACACACGTTTGACTCCAACAACAAACCAGAGCACCATTGCATTTGAAAACAATCTCCATTTTCGGGAGGAGCTCCTGGGTTTGATTGGCCATATGAGGCTACGCCGCCTACGGATTGTATTTGTAAACAAAAGTTGGATTCAGTTGCAATATTCCTCCAATGGCAGTGTTCCCATCACCTTGCACTAACCGATCGATATTCACATTGTTATGTAGGGAGTGTATTTCAAACACCGTGGGGCACATTTCCTATAGAGTTGAGCGATAATGGCTGCAGCATGATATGGCCCTTGTGAGAAGTGGTGTATGACTGAGTAGTGCCACAGACAGTTCCGTTGTTCATTGTGATCCGTGTTGAGCGACCTTCACCTTGGCCCGACTCGGTAGCTTGTTCCCCGTCTCTACAGTAACTGGGCCCGTTCAGGCAAAGACCCTATATCACTAAGACGGCTCACTCAGCCTGTACTGTGTAATCAAAATGATCAAACCCACCACTTGGTGCGCTGGCTGTTCTCTTGGTTAAACAGTTGCTATATTATATGTATAAATGTGTATATGAATGTGACAGATGTGTGATGATGCTGATGCTGATGTTGATGATGATGTGTATTTGTTCATAGCAATTTCATATTGATGTGTATTCATACTTACCTATATCATGTATTATTTATATTCTTCCGGGGGAGAAACAACGACACATCTATATAGTTGGACGAGACAATACTCTGGCTGGTACCTCTAAAGGCCTCTCTGTTTAATCAATAGTTTGAAGTCAATAGAAATTCAATAGTTCAAAATCAAAATCAAAAAGATATAACATCAAAATAACTCAAAAGTCAAAATTCCGGCCGAATGGAGACCGAGTGGGAGCTGCGCCACCCGAAAACGCCTTCCCCTGCAATTCTTCCTCCTGATTGGAGGATAGCCTGCGGCTCACCGGAGCAGCAGCAGGGGGAGTAAGGCGGGACAGCCCCCCCCCTGGGGCGGATGGCAACGGCTCACAGAGCAGCAGCCGAGGTAGCGCAGGTGACACAGCACCCACCCACCCGCCGGTGGCCATAGGTGAGGCCCTGCAGCCTAAATAATACCAACCCACCCTCTGGGGAGGCTTAAGACTAACTAACGCAAGTAGATATATACACATAAGTCATAAACAATATTCCTACCCATAGAGGTGGGAAATGAAATCACCAAAATCCAGCAAACGGAGACGGAAATAGCCCCCTATGGGCACCCCCATTTGTAAACTCCTGTACGAGAAATCAAAATCCAGCAAACGGAAACTGAAATCGCTCTTCGAGCTTCGGGACGCAGCAAACAGGGTGGATGACAGCAATTGACCTCTGTAGAGAGGTTGTCAAGGCATTAGGTCCACAGACCCAATTGACGGTATTCGGGGTCAGCTATTGGTTAATAATATATCAAAACAAATGCCCGCTGCCATAGAATTTGCCGATACGTGCAGTTCAAAACTTAGATTTTATTCAAAATTAAAAGAAATAAATAACAATTTGGCATAAACATGGGTGCACAAATGAAATATTAATAGTTTACTCCGCGGAAACGACGGCCGTATTCGGGTCACCCGAGTTGATAGAATTTCAAATCGAACACCACGAGTGGAGTAAAACAAAAATCATAAAATACTTTGCTGTAGTTATATCGGTGGGTCGGTCCTAAGAATTGCTTATTCATATTATGTGCATAACTAGTTATACTGTACATAATATAATTGTATGTGTGTGAAACACCAACCATCAGGCAGGCTGATCAAACCCACCACAAGGTGGCACTGCGAAATTTACATTACAATGGGAGAGATAGGGAGTGAGCCGTCTTAGTGTTATAGGGTCTTTGGTTCAGGGTACGCCTCCGAGACATCTCGGGGAAATCCCTGACGTCACACTAGCCTGAACAGCAAAAGCAGTTGGTCGCCTCAAAGATGGCCGCCCCCATAGGCGGCAGCCATTTGCAATGGAAAAGAAGCGCTCTGATTGGCTGAAACCATTGAATCCGGCGGGCATTTTCGAGGCGTTTTTTGTCTCCTGTCTGAAATGGGAGGCGTCTCCGAGACGTCTCCGAGAGGCACTCTGAACGCAAATAGGCCAAAATGCGTCTCCGAGACGTGGCGGAGACGTACCCTGAACGCGGCCCTGTTAATAGTGTTATAAGGGCCGCGTTCAGGGTCCGTCTCGGAGGCGTCTCGGCGACGTCTCGGCGATGCTTTTTGGTCTATTTGCGTTCAGGGTGCGTCTCGGAGACGTCTCGGCGACGCCTCCCTTTTCAGGCAGGAGACAAAATAGCGCCTCGAAAATGGCCGCCGCGTTCAGTGCTTTCAGCCAATCACAGCCCAGCTTGTCCATTGCAAATGGCCGCCGCCTGTGGAGGCCGCCATTTTCGAGGCGGCCAACAGCTAAATCCGTTCAGACTAGCCTGACGTCACGGGCGCCTCCGAGGCGCCTCCGAGACGGAGCCTGAACGCGGCCCAGGTATACATGTTATACAGCCCAACTAGCCTCATCATCGCTAATATAATTATATAATAGGCCTTTCACACTATGACATAACGAGCTAACGTGAGCCGGCGTAGGTGAATTTTGGTCATTACGTTGAGGTACGGCAGGTTACGTCATGCTTATGTTAGGCCGACGTCCAGTTACGTCGAGAGACGTCAGGTTATGTCGAGTTACGGCAGCGCGCATCAAGGTTTAGGACATGTCCAAAACTTCCGACGTAGCTCGATGTGATGCAGTTACGTTGGGGTGATGCTACACTCACGTTATGCCGACGTTAGACCTGCGATAGAGCTGTGTCAGCTACATTAGATCAGCTTCGCCTTACGTCAGAGTGACACACAGGCGGAAGGAACGCGCGGCCCCCGCTAAGACAACGTGGGGTCAACGTATCACGACGTAGGTCTAACGTGTCCGTGACGCATGCCTAACATATCTCGAACGTTTCACAAACTTGTCCTGATGTAGTTGACGAAAGTCTAGCGCGCGTAACGTGTGTGACGTCCTTCGAACGTTGTCAAACGTGTTGTGAACATGGTGTGAACGTGTTGCCTTCGAGTATACGCTGGACTCCCGTCAGCCCGACGCTAGTCTCTTGGTGGGTCGACATTGACTCACGTCGGGAAAAAATGGTCGAGTCGGACGTGGCAATGTTAGGGTGGGCGTGATTATGCCCGCACGATGCTAAGCCACCGCTGCTGTCACGCTCGGCTGGCGTCGTGCGCGTTGGGGTTTCGCTAGCCTCAAGTTGACACAATTAATAATTCCTTTGTCCTCACTCGTTGTCACTATGCCATACCGATGTTACGCTCACGTCAACTATGTGGAATTGACGTCCAACTTGGGCCCGTATTTGCATATTACATCGAGAATTTCTACCTGTAAAATTCATTTTCACGTTGTCCCTACACTGGCGTTTTACGTCGTAGTGTGACAGGGCCATTAGCTAAAGGTTCAAAATAGGTGATACATGTATATTGTGTTGTAATATAATTATAATGTATATTTGTGAAAAGAATCCATTAGAAATAATGCTGGCCATATCATATGGCCTGATAATCTACTACACCCCCCCCCCCCCCGAGCTTTCAAACCTAGTAGGGCTTACTGCCTAACTTCTGTATCGTACATCCCAATAGTTAGATGACAATATTCACCCCTTACCCAGAGTATGTCATGCACAGTGTACACATCGGCATACATGTATGGGCTTATGGCCCTGTCACACTATGACGCAACGAACTAACGTGAGCCGACGTAGGTGAATTTTGGTCATTGCCTTGAGGTACGGACGGTTACGTGTTGTTACTGCACTATATGTGGTATATGTTGTTACTGCACTCCGTAACGAGGACACGGCTTCCTTCGTCAACTTCATGCGGGTGTCTCCCCAGATGTTCAATGGGATGCTAGCCAGAGTGGGTCCGTGGTTCACCAAAAATTACACTACCTACAGGAAGCCGCTCAAGCCTGGCCTGAAGCTTGCCCTCACTCTGCGTCACCTAGCATCGGGCAACAAGTACGCTTCCATGAAGTTTGGGTGGAGGGTGCCACGCAACACCCAATCTCTCATCGTGAGAGAGGTGTGCAAGGCCATCATTGCAGAGTACCTTGACGAGGTGATGACCTGCCCCACCACTCCGGAGGGATGGCGTGCCATCTCGGACAACTTCTTGGAGAGGTGGAACTTCCCCCATACCTGCGGGGCACTTGATGGGAAGCATGTTGCCTGCCGGTGTTCCCCAAAGAGTGGATCCCTGTACTACAACTATAAGGGATTCTACTCCATAGTTCTCATGGCACTCGTTGATGCAGACTACAAATTCATCTGGGCCAATGTTGGTGGTAAAGGCTCCGCATCAGATGCACAGGTGTTCAATGATTCTGAGCTGAAGGCCAGCATTGAAGATGGTACCATAGGTTTCCTGGAACCCAAGCCTATTGTGGCCGGCCAGAGGACGGTTCCATACTTCCTGATCGGTGACCATGCCTTCGGCCAAGCCCGACAATGATGAAGCCGTAGAGCAGGAGGGGTATGGCGCATGAGGAATGTGTCTTCAACTACAGGATTTCCCGAGCTAGGAGAGTCGTGGAGAATGCGTTTGGCATCCTGGCAAACCAATTTCTGGTTCTGCTCAGCACGACGCAGTACCACCCCTCCAGCATGAAGTTCATCGTCACAGCGTGCATGGTCATTCACAACATGATGAAGATCCGATATCCCACGCTCCAGAATCAGCAGCTAGACCATCCCGAGAACGTCAACCACAATTTCATCCCTGGAGCATGGAGACAGGGCGGAAACCTGCCAGACAAAGCAACACAATTACCTGGCCAGAACACTGGCTCCAGGGCAGGAAAGGAACAGCGGAATGTCCTCAAAGACTGGGTCAACTCACCAGCGGGATCAGTGGAATGGCAGGAGAATATGATATGGGATATTTCTGTACTGTGGTGTCATCATTTCTGAAGTGTACAGTGTGATATGCAAAAATGTGATATGTACAAATGTACTGTGTGATATGTAATAAATGTGATATGTACAAATGTCATTTCTGAAATGTACTGTGTGATATGCAAAAATGTGAGATGTTCAGATATTATAGCTCGGTTAAATAAAAGATATCAATCTGTTATTGATATCGAACCTTAATGTATGTGTCAATTATAATTGTGGGTGGGGAAAAAAGGGGGAACATAACTATCTTTAAGGGGGGCATTTGACACTGACAAATTTACATGGACAAATTTACATGTCAGTTATAAATTTGGTTGGGGGGATATTATTACTTTATTTTTAAGGGGATCATTTAACACTGACAAATTTACATGCAGTTATATATTTGGGCGGGGAAGATAACTTTACGGGGAAGATTACTGTAATTAACACTGACAAAATTTAGATGTCAGTTATTTTAAGGGGGGAGGGGGAGGAGAGGAAAGTGTTTTCTAGGGACAAAGTTACATGTCATATAATGCCATATGGGCAAAGGCCTTATTTATTTCAATTTTATCTGGGGTGACTTGCGAATTACTTATAATAATGATATGATAATGTTTACCAAGAAATAGACTCAGAGACCAAAATCTTGTTTACAATACAAATAGTTTTTTATTTTACAATAATTTTTACAGATTTTTCACAGTAAAACAAAAGACATACAAAGGAAAACAGGAAAAAGAATACCAAATATGTACATATTAACAGGCAGGCACACAATAAATACTGTCAGTTCTGTTCACTTATCCGGGGCCTGGCCCTGGCCCTATGGGGGGGGGGTTGTCGAGCAGCCCTGGCGCAAAGAGCTCCTGCGCCTCAATTTTCACGTTCGACACATTGGATATGTCCGAAGGCCGGACAGATTCAGGAATCCGTCCGTGGCACTCTGGTTGAGAAGCCACACTGACGTTAATGCGCTGCCACTTATACATATGTACAGGCAGGCACACAAGAAGTGCTGTCAGTTCTGTTCGCTAATCCGGGCCCAGGCCCTGGCCCTTTTGGAGGGGGGGGGAGGGGGGTGTCGAGCTCCCCTGGCACAAAGAGCTCCTGTGCCTCAATGTTCATGTTTGACACATTGGATATGCCAGACAGGCCGGACAGATTCCACGCCAAAGTTAATGCGCTGACACTTGTACATATGTACAGGCAGGCACAAGAAATACTGTCAGTGACACAGTTTTTAAAAAAGACGTACAAATGAAAACAGAAAAAAGAATACCAAATATATACATATGTACAGGCAGGCACACAATAAATAATGTCAGTTCTGTTCACTTATCACTATCCGTCCCCTGGCCCTGGCCCTTTGGTTGGGGGTCGAGCTCCCCTGGCCCAAAGAGTTCCTGTGCCTCAATGTTCAGGTTTGACGCGTTCGATATGCCCGACAGGCCGGACAGATTCCGGATTCTGTCCGTGGCTGTCAGTGTCGTTCCCGCTGGCGTACTAGCACTCTGATTGAGGAGCCACGCCAATGTTAATGCGCTGCCACTTGCATGTGCTGCAAGCCGGTGTGGGCGGACCCATTGTCTGTCCGAGGAACTGAGGCTGCACCCTAAACGCTGGCGGTGTCGGGGCCTGCAGCAACCGCGGCACCGGCTGCAGCGGCGGAGGCAGCAGCTGCTGCATATAGTCTAGGCTTTGGGAGGCCCAGGGTGTTCCTACTGGTGGTTGATGTCGCCACTGGTGGGGATGCGGCTGGTACCCCTCGTTCGGCGACGGGCAAGAGGATGCATTCGACGAAGAGGAGTAGCATGACATTACAGAGGGGGGGCCGCACAGTCTGAGTCATGGGGGGGGGAGGCGGCAGACCCGGGACAGCGCCGGCCCCAGACTACGGTCCCGTTGTCTGCCACCTCCGACTCCATCACCTGCGACAGGATGATATTTATCGCAGTCCGCGCATGGTGGAACTGGCCCTTTGTCATTGTGGACAAACAGTCCCGCACATAGTTTGTGAAAACGGTCATCTGGGTCATGCATGTGGTTGTTAGGCTGTCTAACAGGTCGCCCGAGGCGTCGACTCGTTGCTTCAGAGCATCCAGCAGGTCATCCTCCCTCGTGGACTGCTTCCCCTTGCCTCGGGCCTCGGCTAGGGGTCGTCGTTCGGGCTGCTCCAACCCGATCTGCAGCTCGGAGCAGGCAGTGACTGCAGCCCCCAGATCGCCACGCGCTGCATCAATGGCGGCCAACACCGGCAAGACAAAATAATAAAGCAACATAAGTGCAATGAATACAAGACAACATGACTTTACATAATGAGGGCAATAATAAATAAATCCACATGATTGCATATAATAATGCCATTAAATATATACAATCATTTATCCACAATGAGGGCAATAATAAGTAAATCCACATGCTTGCATATTATAATGCCATTAAATATTTTAAATGATTTGTCCACAATGAGTCTAAAAGAAATAAATAAATAATTAAATAAAACAAATTATAAATTAATATCCACATGAATGCAAATGACAAAATATAGTTCTTACACTTCTGCAGGGCTCCGGCCGGTGCCGCACGACTGAGCTGAGGAAGCAAAACTTGGCCATGATCCACTGCTCCCTCTCAGTCCGCTTGCGCGCCCCATCACCGCTCTTCTTTTTATGCAGCCTGGTGTTGCTGTCCCGGATTTAAACCAGCCCTGGAAATGTGCAGCAGTTCTCCCCATCTTCTGGGCCTGGTCCTCCCACAGCTTGCTCTTTTTGTCGGTCCTCCGGTAGTCGGTCAACTTGACGTTCGAGAGGACCGGGGTATCATGCAGAAAATCCAGCACCGCCTCCTCCTCGTCTGCAGGCAGAGTGCAGGCAAACTTGCGCACCCTTCTCTTGCCTGTTCCTTGCAGACGGTGTGCACCGGAGGAGGTGGGGGCTGCAGACGATGCACGGGAATGCGGAGAAGATGGAGACAGGGACTGCGAGTCTAATGTCCTTGGTTGGGCGAGCAGGAGATGAGACCATAGGAGATGGTGGAGATGGTGCTGCTGCTGGTGATGTTGGTGGTGTACCAGTCATCCTCTTCCTCCCCTTCCCTCTTCCCCTCCCATAGTGGAAGTTTGAAGCACACCTCTAGCAGGTTCATAGACCAAATTATATTATATAGTGTGACGTGCTTAATCTGCCTCAAGTAAGTCGGTTGCGTTCACATGGGCGATATAAGTCGAATCATAAAATTTGGTTCATATAAACCACCTACTTCGGTAGTTTTATAAAATCCAAATTATATGATTCGATTCAGGCTTAAACCGCATCAGCCGCGCGTTCACACACCAAATGTGAGCCGAACTAGGCAAGGCGATTTATATGAATCGAATTAACTGCCCCGTGTGAACAAGGCTTAACCTAAGCCGTGTTCACACGGGCAAAATCTAAAGCGATTCAGCCAAGGCGAATACTACGAATCGAATTAGCGGCCCATTCACACGGGCAGTACTTGGGGCCGGAAATCAATATATGCGCATGAGCAAGTCCAGCCTGACCAGCGCCAGTTTTCGATTAGGCAACGTCACCACGAGAGAGTGAGTTTGACCTAGATATCTATGTACTGAATCGTATTGGTTTGGAACGGTCAAAACTTCTGCTGGGCAGTGAAACCCTAAAAATAAATGATGAAACAAATATATGTGCACCTCTAGCAGGTTCATAGAGCAAATTTACCGGAAAGTCAACACACTCAGGTCTCGACTGTCACGTCCTTAATCCGCCTCAAATAAGTCGGTTGCATTCACACGGGCAAAATAAATCGATTCACAGAAATCGACTCACGTAAACTACCTCGAGAGGTGGTCTACAGTATGCGCATCACAGAAATTGATTCAGCCCTAATTTGACTCAGACGCCCGTTCACACGCGAAATGTGCGTCGAACTAGGCAAGTCGCTTTCTACGAATCGATTTACATTGCCCGTGTGAACACGGCTTTAGATACTGATGCACTTATTAAGCATTTGTTTATGCGTAGAAGGCAATACTGAGCCAATATAACACAACCTGTTACTGCAGAAGTCTATGGTGTCAGAGTTTTAGCAAGCTTGCCAAAACTAATTTTCCATGTTTGCACTCAAAATATCTCAAAAGTTTACCATTTAAAATAAAAGTAACTTTGAACTAATGTAAAGTAGATACTAGTGATCGATCTAATATATTTTTCTCATGATTTATTTTAAGGTTTTCACTGCCCAGCAGAAGTTTTTACGGTTCCAAAACAATATGATTCAGTCTATACATATCTAGGTCGAACCCACACTCTCTCGTGCCGACATCGACTAACCGAAACTGGCGCTGGTTAGTATGGACTTGCTCATGCGCAGATATCCACTTGCGCCTTAAACCGACTCAAGCACTGCCCGTGTGAACGCGAAACACTTTCAAACTCGGTCCGTGTGAACGCGCATCTAAATCGATTTATATGATTCGCCTTGTCTAAATCGCTTTAAACTTTTCACGTGTGAACACGGTTTTAGATATGTAAACTCAAATCTCGATAATTGGTTTCGTTTTGAAAAGTTGATATTTCATCGGACTATGCAAGACCGGATGCGGTAGCTGAATCAAGTGCAGGCCTCCCTTGCATCTCGGGGCAAACCAATGACTTACAAAATTGATCCGTTTCGCTGCCTAGATAAAGGATTCACCCTGTACATCCAGTGCAGGGGTGAAAACCAATATATTAGAAAAGCGGGTGAAGAATTTTGACATGGCGGGGAAATTAATTGAGCTGGCAAATTCTTAATTTAAGAAGCAAAATATATTCTTCACATAAATCTTCATATTTACCCGCTACATTTGAAATATATAATAAAACATGTACTCTAAGGAATTTAAAAAATAAAACTGACGGAGTTTTATCACCGCCATCTTGTCGTTTTGCATTCTCTCCAATTTCACCAAGTCTGTGCCAATATATGTTGCCATTTGATCCTGGAACCACAGTTTCTAGTTCCTGTTCGATACTAAAACTATGTTCACTCGTATTTAGACTACACTAGGGTTCACCCCTGGTACTATAAGTACGGGGCATTTCTAGGATAGGGCAAGAAATGGTTACTTCAGTATCAAAATAATGTGACTGAGTGGGAAACCGGGTCATGGAACCACCCAGATAGCACAGAGCCGTCGGGCCGACGGGGGCTATTGGTTGTACGGTCGCCACACATTTTCCACTTTCGGGCCCACGTACCTCGAGCCACCACCCATCCACCACCTATGACCTGACCTTGGCCCGACGGGCTTTTGCGGTGAAAATGGTGTTTAATGGAAAAGATATGGTTCAGAAGGATGTTAAAATGTGCCTAACTAACAAACATAGGTGAGGTGTAATACGGTTGCTTTCGGAACAGGTCAGTAGAGGGTCAGAAGTTAGAAATGCCCGCTAGTGCTCATGAAATACCATTTTCATTGCAAAAGTGGTTTTGTGAGGAGTGCTGGGTTTTGTTTAGCAGGCATCACTTCTTAGCTTTACTTTTTAGCCAAGATTAGTGTCTTATCTTAATATCTAATATGAGGTGCATGCACCTCTATGATATTAAACTGATTTTTTTAGAATTGAGTTTGACTCCTCCAGTGGCATCTGTGGTAACTGCTTTATGACACAGGAAACATATATCTCCTCCATGTGGTATCCAGAGGATCCTGTTAGCGAAAACCATATGGGGCCCACAATGTAACCCATATGGGTCCTATATATCTTTTGCTGGTTGGGCTGGGTAGCTTTCCACCAAGTGGTGTGACTGCGAAAGCGGGCCGCTGCTTTCTTTCATGGCAGATGATAATAATGCAATAGCATTCTCGGCTCAGCACCAAATTGCAGGGTGTTGAGCTTTCTTACTCCCTCGGTCATCTCTTTGCAGAGGCTGAGGGTAGCGACACCACGGGCATATTAATTATTGGCCATTAGGCAGTGACGATGATTCTATGGAAGAGTTGCTGTTGAAGGCCAACCCGCAGGTGTTGCCTGTTGGCGATGGCCTGAGGCTCATTGGGGGGTGCGGTCGGCCTTTCTGTCACTTTACTCCACTTTGGTGCCAGCAGGCCCCTATCATGTACAAAATTACAAAGGTCCCAGGCTATGCTAGTGGATCTCGAGGAGCTTGCCCGCTTTCGAGCCGGGAAGGTTCACCAAGATCGGTCGGTCACGTCATCGTTCTCGTCTCAGATGGATCCGCTCTCTCTGAGCCCTGCTCTCAGAGGATGGTGCAGTCTCTCAGCGGTGGTTCACCGGGTTCACACCAGGTGGCACCACCGTCTGCAGTTGCTGTCTGACCTCCTGCGCAAACTGCCATGGGTTCTGCGTGTGGTGTAGCTGCTGCCTCCGGGCAGTTGACTCCCACACTGCGTCTCATGCCGCAGTCAGCAGGGGGAGGTTCCACCATGCCGATGGGCGTCAAGGTGTCTGACTTTGGTCCTTTGGTAGATGTGGGCAGAAGGACTCTTATAGTTCCTCCTTTACCCACCCGGGAAAATTACCCGGAGATTTCCGAACCTGGGATATTTTCTCCCAGGTGCAGCGTCATAGATATGCTTCACAGCAACTAACACTGACGGGGAAGTTCAGATGACAGGTGGCGGTAAGGTGAGCAACGACTAGCTGCTCACGCAGTTGGCCGGTGCTCGCCCCTGCCCGAGGGATTTTGGACGTCCTCTCAAGGTTCAGATGACAGGTGGCAGTGTGGTAGGCGACGACTAACTGCTGACGCAGTTGGCCGGCACTCGCCCCTGTCCGAGGGGTTCTGGATTTCGCGTGACAATTGGATGACAGGTGACAGTAAGGTTAGCGATGACTAGCTGCTCACCCAGTTGGCCAGCGCTTACCCCTGTCCGAGGGATTCTGGGTGTAATTAAAAGACCAGCACCCCTGGTGGTTATTTATTTTTTTTATATAAATATTATTTCTTGACTGTTCGTCCCCCTTAAGGGGATGGATACTGCCATGTATATATATCTATTTAATATAATACGATAATATATATATTTTTTGTGCTATGGCGCTATTTTTACATTTATAGCCACGATGTTAATTAGCATTTCGTACTGCCCATTACTAATGCTATATTTTATGTGCAGTATGATTGTTATTGTTAGATGTGGTGAAGAGCTCAGTTTCTCCCAATTGGAGGAGCTAGTTTCTTTTGTTCTGCCTATTTTTGCAGTAAGGGGCGGAATAATCTTTTTTTATTATATATATATATATGTATACATAACTTAAATCATTAATTATTATTCCTCAACTTTCACCCCGTTTGTCTTCCTTTTTCCACACTTATTAGGACACATTACCTCGAAATTTATCTCATGGATCAAGGTTGTCGACGGTGTGGGAGTTGGAGGGTTGGCACTGTCACATTTCACACTCTCTATTTTCATATACAGTGCCTCCCTGACTCTTATATTTAAACTGCATTCTTTATATTTAATAATTACTATTTATAGTAAGTGCTTCTGGCAGAACATGATAGACAGTGTGTGCATCGGCTCCTGTTAGGACAGTTGAGGATGCACACGGATGTGATTTACTCCATAGGAGGTTGGGTTGTCGCGGGCACCCGTAGCTTCTTATGGAATGTATTACATGCCTAGCGTTGTATCTGCAGAGACTTTCTCAATTGTTATAAGTAACACCACCCTTCTACTTTCACGCACTCTACACCGGATCAGGTCGCCGAGCATGGTGGGTCCTGGGTGTGTCTGCTTGACGTGTCCGCGGTGTAATACTGTGATCTACTGGCCAGGCGAGGTGGGCACAAGGAGGACGGACTGAGGAAGCTCCAAGAGGAGCCGCTCTGTGCAGAAGGAGGAGCGCCCTACTACCGGTTCTCCTAAGATGAGGGGTGGCGGGGGGTGGACTGAGCAGCTCTCTGCTTCCTCTTGTTGAGGGAGTTCCACTTGTAGGGTATGAACAATTCTCTCCCAGCAAAAAACATTCTATTTACCAACTAAATAGAGGCTGGGAGAGGTTGTTTGTGGCGACTTATTATTTAAAGCTCCTTTCTTCACCTAGATTGATGACATGTTTGCCTTGCAGCTAGCTAGCTAGACATTGTTATTGCTGCAGGCAGGTCTAGGCATTGCGCATATGGATATGAAGATTCTTTGTAAGGCTTCTCTCCCTTTCTAGTTAGTTCTCATGTTGACTTCTTTCATTTCTCGATTCTCATCGGTTTGCAGTCTGCAACCGGTTAGACAATAGGGGGGGGCAGTGTAGTAGTCTGTACATGAACCCTACTACCACGCGGTAGCGGCGGGGACTACGCCGCACACCTACGCAGTTACACTGAACTGCGCTAGGTGGCGGCAGGCTAGCCACCGGGCAGACCCCGACTGGGCTGCCCTCTACTGGGTGTGGCTAGCTCACCCCCCACCCACCTATAGAATCGATGTGGGATCTGGCGAGTCAGGGGGCGAGTCAGATGACTGTGGATGCCGCGGAGAGCAGATTGGTTCAATAAACCAAGTTGAAGCGTACTTATATTGGATCTTGGCGTTCTTCCGTGAGAGTCGGAGGGCCGTTGGCCATTACACTATGCTTAAGTCGCCGTCAAAAAGATTATGGGAATCGATGCAGCGACTGTGGGCCCGGTAGAGTGTGTCTGCAAAGAACATAATCGATCCTTTAAAGGGACCAGATATAGGTCACTGAGACACTACCCGTACTCCAACAAATGCTCTCCAAGCATACGTTTGCCAGTTTTCAGTTTATGCAACTAGATATGTGAGGGGAGAGCGTTGACATTGGTTGCTTCTGTTGTGTTTTATTTTGTCCAGCAGCACTGACACTTTTAGACAACCATATAGAAAAAGAAATGTTAGAAATTGCAATCTAAAATGATAAATATAAAGTTCAAATGTTTATTTATCATAACCAGCTACTTTTTGTGTGAATAATTGATTAAATCATGTAGATTAATAGACTTTAAAAGTTTAATTGAGAGCTTTCTGTGGCTGCCATCTTGGTGGTTGCCATGGGTTCCCCTGTGTGCGGGGAACCTCTCCAGGTCATACCTTGGCAAAGTGGGCAGTCTTCTTGCATGCCATACACGTCTTGCCTTGGACAGGGAATGATCCCTTGCGATGGCTGTAGCCGCAGTTACCACATGTGGTGCTGTTCGTGTTGTTGCTTGGGTTGGGCCTGGGCTTCCAAGATGGTGTCCACGAACAGCCTGGCCGAGTGTCTCATGCACGGGCTCGTGCACTGGCTTCCCTCGTTAAGTAGTCTACTTCCCTGACATCTGTTTCAGATGACTTGTTTTCTAGCTCTCCTGCATCAAATTCACTGCGTTCACACATGTCAATACACCTTTTTAGTGTCAAGTCGGCTGTCTGCAACAGCTTGTTGCGGAGACAAATGTTTCTGACACCGGCGACTATCCGGTCACGTAGCAGGTGTGAAAGTACAACGTCTGAACACTTTGACTTCTGGATACTGAATGACTTTATTCCCATCCAGGGCTGAACCATAGGCGGCCAAACTTTTCCATGACGTCATCTCATTTGCATATATTGCAGACGTGTCTAGACGTCTAGACATCTATTACGCATATATCACACCCCCCCCTTAAAGTATTTCTGAGACATGAAATGTTTCAAAATCCCCATAAAACATACCAGGTTTACTCATTCATGCACTTAACTTAAGCGAATAGGCATAAGTAAGTGACTAACTTAAACCACAGGTTTAGCGAGTGTCCGAGCGCACTATGGCACTGAAGTCCTTTGAACTGTCCGGCTGCTTAGCCTCCATAAAACACATTGTCCATAATGACACAATAAAAATACATATTCAGTTGTATTTTCTTTCTATTGACAAAACAATTACCATCACTAATAACTAGTCCATAGCAATATTATGATGGAATTATATATCAATATCAGTGGCCTGGCATCCGATGCTTGCATCTCGGTGCTCTGTGTTCACTGCTCGCTGCCTCACCTGTTGCTTAGCTGGCCTGATGTTCTGCGCGTCTTCATCCTGGCCGTTTTCATTACAGCCGTTTGTCTCTGTCGACGAACTGTGCATCTGTGCTTCTTGGCATCCGTGCAGTCGTGCCTGTGCCTCTAGTCATCCATGCATTTGTGGGCCATCACTTAGGGCCCTGTCCTCCAATCTGTCCATTCAGATATGGCGTTCTGCTTGCTTGTCTGTGAGTGGTCCGATCCTGTCTCGGTCAGCGAGCGTGATGGACATATTGGTGAAAACTTTTAGCGCTTCTTCTCCAGCGACGTGAAGAAAGATGCAGCATTGCACTCGTTCTGTCTTCAATATGACACATGCAGCAGTGGCGTATATATCATATGCTCTGATCCATGTTTTCCAGTTCGATCTTGCGTTGTTGCTGAGGACAAGCTGACCTGGCGGCCTAAGGCCCGGCAGTTTGTTAGCGGACGGCATTGTTCCTCATCTGACACCATGTGAAAGTACAATGTCTGAACACTTTGACTTCTGGATACTGAATGACTTTATTCCCCTCCAGGGCTCAACCATAGCCGGTCAAACTTTTCCATGACGTTATCTCATTTGCATATATATTACAGACGTGTCTAGACGTCTATTACGCATATATCACAGCAGGGACTCCTCTACTGATCCATAGTCACAATCTTTGATTTTATCCCGTAACGCTGTTATATAAGTCATCACTTGCCTGGTTATGTGTGTTAAATTGATATCTTGTAATTATGATATTCGACTTTCCCATGCAATAATCTTTGAAAGCCTGGATGAGTGGTGCAATTTTATCTTGGTCCCTTGATTCAAACACCATGTTAGAGAACACTTTCTGCACCTCCACTCTGGCCACGTGGAGGAAGACACAGCCTTCTGCCTTGCTTCCTACACCTGTTGCTGTCGAGTAAATGGTGTACACTCTGTACCATGTTTTCCAGTTGTTGCTGTCTAGAACTAGTTGGCCGGGGGCTGGAGTCTGGTTAATGGTATGTTAGGCATTGTAACTATCTGACACCATGTAATAATGGACATCCGTACGCTTGAGTGTCTGTTTAGCAAGGGACATACATTTACTGTATTTATAGCCGTGTTTACACGGGCGAGTTAAGTCGCTTCATATAAATCGCCTTGCCTAGTTCGCCTCACATTCGCCGTGTATACGCGACTCTGAGGCGGATTAGGGCTGATTCGCTTCATATGACTCACTTTATGTAAACCACCTTGCGAGGTGGTTTATATGAAGCGATTCAGCTGGTTCCCGGGCGGCGATAGTGTAAAATAGCGGTGCTCGCTGGCTACAAGCTCAGCTGTAACTATCTGAGGTGCCCAGCAATGTTAGGGACCGATTAGGCCGAAATCTATTGAATGCGATCATATTTAACAGAATTACATACTCAAATAATGAAATTTAATTAAATTAACCCTAAATTCCAAGCGATATTAACGTAGCAGCTATTTTATTGTCGAATCAACGAGTGTAAACTAAACAAATAGCAGTGCTCGCCGGCTACAGGCTCACCACTAAGGCTGCTGGTTCCCGGTCGCCGACAGACTTTCAAACTCGCTCGTGTAAACGCGCCACTACTTCGCTTCATATAAATCAATTTGCCTAATTCGCTTCACAATTGCCCGTGTAAACACAGCTTAACTAAGATTCTGGGCATTTGTCACCACGAAAGGAAATACTGAAAGAATTTAATAGAACCTAGAGGACTGACACTGGATCTATTTATGCTTGCCAAAATTAATGTTGCATGGTTGCACTTCAAATATCTCAAAAGTTAGCCATTTAAAATAAAGGTTACTTCAAATTGAAGTAAGTACATTATATCTAATATATGTATCTAAGAACTCAAAACCATCGGACTGCAGCTTTAATAGATGCATAATTACTTGAGTTGGATATGTAAGATAAAAGTGATGGTTTTGACAAGTGTATGCTTTCATCGGACACTAACTGATGCATGAAAAGTGTCACAAACAAATCACGAGGAGCAAGAGTCCTTCATGTGGTTCATGTGATATATGCGTAATAGACGTCTAGACACGTCTGTGATATATGCAAATGAGATGACGTCACATGACTAAGTGTGCCGGAGGTCTAGACCTCAGGGCCCGTATGCATGGGCCGGAGCTAGAGACCTAACCGTGGCTATTTTGGCACCACGCGGCTAACAGTCGAAAATCAGCATGCATGAGCCGGTGCCAGCGCTAGCCGCCGACCGTAGCCTAGGCTAAGTTACCCTTCCTCCAGACCAGGGTTAACGGGGTATCCCAAGCGGTTAGTGGCGCAATCCAAGATGGAGGTGTTTATGTTACGACGCTATCACAGAAGAGAACTGCGTAGGAACCGTATTTTCCGGGACAGGACTCATCCGTTTGAGTTATTCGATGATGTGGAACTTTTCACAAAGTTCAGATTTCGCCGGCATGACATTCTGGCGCTAACAGACAGTGTGCATGAGCAGATAGAACATACGCCGCGGTTGGGGGCACTCACACCGCTACTGCAAGTGTTGGTAGCATTACGCTTCTACGCGACAGGGAGCTTCCAAGATGTATGTGGTGAACTGATAGGCATCAATCAGTCTACAGTGTCTCGGACAGTACCCAGAATCACGGATGCTCTCCTACGTCAACTGCCGCAGTTTGTAAAATTGCCTACTCAGGAGAATGCTAATAGGAGCAAGGTGAAAATATTCACTAACTACGGCTTTCCGGGTGTATTTGGGTGCATAGACGGTACACAGATACGGATCGAGGCCCCCTCCAACTACGAACATGAGTTCGTTAATCGCAAGAACTACCACTCGATAAATGTGCAGGTACGTTTGTATTATAATTTGTGGCTGTTAATATCTTATAGGCCGCGTATGTGTCTGCAGTGTATTATGTGTGTGTTCCACAGTGTGCTATGTGTGTATTTCTGTTTCACTGCAGATCCTGATGGCATAGCACTGTGCTCATGTAAAGAGAAATGCTCATGTAAAAAGAAATGCTTAGAAAAACACCAATATTCTGTTGTTATTGTTGCGCAATATTGTCAACATTCATATGTCTGGGTCGCGCAATTAATTGATTAAAGTCTGTTTGTGACTGCGGGCTGCGGGCTGCAAACCTAATCCAGTCTGTGGATATATTTCCAATAACGTCAGTGTGTGTTGGGGTGGGGGGCGTGGCGGAAAGAGTGCCGCAGGCTCTGAGTTTTAGTATGTGTGTTAGCCATATTACAAATATCTTACAAATATCTTATCTATCCCAGTCTGCCAGTCTGGGAAGGGACTAATGGTTGGCATTCTTAGTACTGATCTGAATGCCATTACATTTACTGCTTACCATAGATTACAGTGCCATATGGTGTATGTGATTTGTCTTTGCAGGTGATCTGTGATGCCGACCTAGTGTTCATCGACTGCATCGTAAAATGGCCGGGGAGTGTTCATGATGCTAGGATCCTTCGCGAATAAGACCTATACGACGCATTCGAGAGCGACGAACAGAAACCTGTCGACGGTGTCCTACTTGGGGACAGTGGGTATATGTTGCGGGATTGGCTCCTGACACCATTCCTGAACCACAACTCGCCTCAGGAAAGGGCTTACAATGTCCACCACAAGTCAGCACGAGCACTAGTAGAGAGGTCCATCGGTATTTTGAAAAGGCGATGGCACTGCCTGCGAAGACTGCGTTTGGAACCAGTGAAGGCTTGCAACGTTATCACGGCGTGCATCATCCTACACAACCGAGCAAGAATGCTTAACCTGGAAGTTCCGCCAGACTCGGAATCAGATGGAGATTCTGATGGGGAAGATGATGAAAACGACAACGAAGAATTTGATGGGGACGTGAACCAGCGGCCAGACAACTATAATCGGTCGGAACGGGTTCGATCTGCTGTCGGCAAAGCTGCCCGCCAGAGAACAGTGGACAATTTCTTTGTAAGGGAATAGATGTATAGAATTAACACTCTAGTATAAGTTGTAGGCTATAGGAGAACAGGCATGCTGGTAAATGGATAACAACAAGAATATAAGTGGGTTTGGTCAAAGTGCGGATTATAGCTGAATGAAACCCTTACAAAAGTATTGACCGAAAGAAACACGTATGTAATTAATCTGTTTTCCCCAGCTCCTTTTGCAGCTTTTCGATTTCCAGCCGTTCGCGCATATGCTGTGCTTCGATTAGTTGCGTGTGTGCCTTTAGTCTCGTTGCATTTAATATTTCTGACTCTATCTGGGCTTGCATCAGAGTAACCTTGGTCTTGCTTTCGTCTGATGCACTTTGAAGAAACTGTATAAACGAAGCCCGTTCCTCGCTGTCGCTGCTGTTTTCCTGGCTGGGTCGTTTACGCGACCTGCCTGGCAGGACACCTCTAGACCGTCGGATGCCTGTCCAGCGTCTGCTGGTCACATCGGCGTGGAGTTCCCGTTCATTAGGTTCCGCTGTGACGGTGATGTTACCGTCTAGTTCCGCCACAACCACAGGCGCGCAGACGTCAACTGTCATGAGAAAGGATCAGTTTAGTGTAACAGACAAAACTGTGGTGGTGAAGGTGTTGTTTATTGTAATTTGTCTAACGCGCAAACCAAATGCTAGATGTGTAGGTTGGTGGTAGAGGTATAACTCTTAGTGGTAAGCACTGTCGCTGTCGATGTCGATGTTGACAATTCCAAACAAATTCACCTCATACTGTATATTTTCCATATTCACATTTTTTGCTAGTTGACATTAGTATCTCCCCCCAGTGTTCTCAGTCGCTCTGCCTACCTGGTAGAGAGAACGGTACGCTGAAGGTATTTGGCTCGCTGGTGGATGATCCAGGTAGAGGTGTAGATGAAGCGCTCGGTCTCCTTATGTCAGCCATGGAGAATGATGCCGACATGGTAAGGCTGCAGCAGGAGATGTCGTCATCCCCATTACTCGGAAACAGTTGCTGTGACACGCCCATCGGACAACCTTCAGGCAGCACACAGGGCCCTGAAAATGATTAGTATGAGGTTGACATGGTGTGTTACTAGGTTCCACTGTAGCTGATAATTGTTTCCAAATCTAGGGAAGATGGGCGTTGTGAAATTTCTATTTTTCAGTGTTGTTGACATTGAAAACGAATAGTACATGGTGGGAAAAAAGGTAGTTGCACTTATTTACGGGTTGGCTTTGTACTAAAGATGGATTTGTTGACGAGTTAGCAGATACGTCCGCGTTATTACTCTAATTAATAAGTGGCAACACATTTAGATGAGATTGAGATGGTGTGATACTATGTTCCACTGTAGGTGTGCTTTAGTTCAAACTGTAGGGAATAAACACTTGTTCCTACTGTAGGGAATAAACACCTTTTCAGTGTGG
Organism: Branchipolynoe longqiensis; assembly: GCA_030323885.1. NCBI lineage: Eukaryota > Metazoa > Annelida > Polychaeta > Phyllodocida > Polynoidae > Branchipolynoe > Branchipolynoe longqiensis. The sequence goes on from CM059188.1 coordinate 39,358,693, forward strand.
TTTTAATTGTATCGCAGAATGCACGATAAGTCTATGATAAGTATAGGGAGAGAATTACATAATGTAGTGACCAATTACATAATGTAGTGATGTAGTGATTACATAATGTAGTGATGTATCGCTGCCACATGCTACCAAATATACTCACTGACGAAGCTGGCCGGACACGTTGCTGCAAGAGAGGAAGAAAAAAGTGTTGATAATGCATAAGAAAAAGTACCCATTTGTGAAAATAAAAGGACTAAAATCAATTAGTGTGTTAGCTGTTATGAACAATGTTAATGATTTCTGATATTATGATAAACAGTATTTAAACAGTAACAATGCCATAATATAGTTAACAACATTTCGCGTTTACATCCAATACATTTCCAATTATTACGTGTTATGTACTATCTCGTGTAACAAGTAGCAATGTTTTCTGTCAACTTACCAGTCATTCCCTGTATGAGGCTGGATTCACTACCGAGGATATGGAGCACTCTCTCCTCGTAGGGGAGAACAGCAGAATCCGGAGGCCCTCCGCCTGTTTGCAGGGCCCTTCTCTGACGCCCAATGACCTCCGACTTGAGTGTTTTCCACTTTTCCTTTACCTCTAATCTAGACCGCCTTGCAATCGCACACGAATTAACCGCAGCTGCCACCCTGTCCCAGGCGAGGTTCTTCTCTTGGGCGGTGATTTTGCTATTGAATGACCCAAACAGTACTGCCCTCGCTAACATAACCTCATCCAAGAGCACACGGATCTCGCAATCGGCGTAGTTGGCTTTCCTCGGCCGCTTGCTGGCTGACGAAAAATCGACAGGAGATGCCATGGTAGAGTTTGATGGAATAATGTGGTCAACGACTGAGAAGCTGTGACAACAACTACAGCGAGAATGATGCTGGCCTTCGCTGGTTCCGCGGCGGCGATACTGTAAAATAGCGGTGCTCGCCGATGGTCACCGGGATCAGCTACAGAGGGCTTTCCCAAATCTATAAATACGTACGCAGTTAGCTATCCGCCCCGGTTAGAGGACCCTTGCATACTGTTTGACCTACTTCACCGACCCCATCCTAGCCGCGGATAGCTATCCGCGATATAGCGTGTAGCTCCGGCTACGCGTAGCAGCGGCCCATGCATACGGTCCCTGGGGCCATATTCATGTAGTCGTGCCAGGCTTAGCCGGAGCTACACGCTAGCTCTGGGGTAGCTATCCGAGGCTAGCGGCGGGTTGGAGAAATATGTCAAGTCGTATTCACCAATATCAAAGCCGTCGCGGATAGCTAACCGTGAGTTTATTTATAGATTTGGGAATTCCCTCGATTTGACAATATGAATAACGCCACCAATGCGGCGGTAGCATTAATAACGGTTCGATTTTAGGGTTAATTTGATTAAATTTCACTTATTGCGTATGTAATTCTGTTAAATATGATAGCATTGAATAGGTTTGGGCCTAATATATATAGCCGTCGATTCGGCGGCGGCGGCGGCGATGTGTATTTTGTTGATATGCGACAGTATGGATATCGACGTCGCTGCGGCGGCGACGATTTGTTTACTCTGTCTGTGTCTCTGTGTCTGTGTCTGTGTCTCTGTTTGTGTCTCTGTGTCTGTTTCTGTGTCTCTCTGTCTGTCTCTGTATGTGTCTATGTATGTGTCTCTGTATGTGTCTCTGTCTGTGTCTCTGTCTGTGTCTCTGTCTGTGTATGTGCCTGTGTATCTGTCTGTGTATGTGTCTGTGGCTATGTATGTGTCTGTCTGTGTCTCTGTGTGTGTCTCTGTCTCTGTATGTGTCTCTGTCTGTGTCTCTGTCTGTGTATGTGCCTGTGTCTCTGTCTGTGTCTCTGTATGTGTCTCTGTATGTGTCTCTGTCTGTGTATCTGTCTCTGTCTGTGTCTATATATGTGTCTATGTATGTGTCTATGTATGTGTCTCTGTGTGTCTCTGTATGTGTCTCTGTGTCTGTTTATGTGTCTCTGTGTCTGTCTCTGTCTGTGTCTCTGTATGTGTCTATGTATGTGTCTCTGTCTGTGTCTCTGTCTGTGTCTCTGTATGTGTCTGTGTATATGTATGTGTCTCTGTCTGTGTCTCTTTCTGTGTCTCTGTGTCTGTCTCTGTATGTGTCTCTGTCTGTGTCTGTGTCTCTGTCTGGGTATGTGTCTGTGTCTATGTCTGTGTCTGTGTATATGTATGTGTCTCTGTCTACGTGTCTCTGTCTGTGTCTCTGTCTGTGTCTCTGTATGTGTCTCTGTCTGTTTCTGTGTCTCTGTGTCTGTATGTGTCTGTGTCTATGTATGTGTCTCTGTCTGTGTATCTGTGTCTCTGTGTGTGTCTGTGTGTGTGTCTCTGTTTCTGTGTCTGTCTCTGTATGTGTCTCTGTCTGTGTATGTGTCTCTGTATGTGTATGTGTCTGTGTCTATGTATGTGTCTCTGTCTCTGTTGCTGTGTCTCTGTGTCTGTCTCTGTATGTGTCTCTGTATTTGTCTCTGTATGTGTCTCTGTCTGTGTCTCTGTCTGTGTCTCTGTCTGTTTCTCTGTGTCTGTGTGTGTGTCTCTGTCCCACTGTGTCTGTGTGTGTCTGTCTGTGTGTCTATGTGTGTCTGTGACAGTGTGTCTGTGTGTGTCTCTGTGCCTGTGTGTGTGTATCTGTGTGTGTGTGTCTCTGTGTATGTGTGTGTGTCTCTGTGTGTGTGTGTATTTGTATCTGTGTGTGTGTCTATGTGTATGTGTGTGTGTCTCTGTGTATCTGTGTGTGTGTCTATGTGTGTGTGTCTGTGTGTGTGTCTCTGTGTCTCAGAGAGAGAGACAGGCACACACACATACAGACACAGACACAGACAGACGGAGACACACACAGAGGCACAGACACATACACAGAGTCACAGACAGAGACACATACAGAGACACAGACAGAGACACATACATAGACACATACAGAGACACAGAGAGAGACAGAGACACAGAGACACAGACAGGGACACATTTAATAGATTGACAGCCTCACACACACACTAACCGGCGCGTCTAGCAGTTAACCCTGGTTTGAAAACGGGGTAGCTTAGCCTAGGCTACGGTCGGTGGTTAGCATTGGCACCGACACATAATTACGGATTTTCCGCCGTTAGCCGTGTGGGGCTACCGTAGCCGTGGTTAAGGCCTTGGCACCTCCACATGAATATGGCCCCAGGACGGGGAATAAAGCATTCAGTATCCAGAAGTCAAAGTGTTCAGACGTTGTACTTTCACATGGTGTCAGATGTGGAGGCAATGGTGCTTTTAGGCCCATTGCTTCAGGCTACCAACAAAGACAGTGTCGTATAGCTGTGGTTCACCAGGCGGCAACACCCTGGTAACCAAATGAAGCAGCATTAACGCATTAACAAGTTACTGTGAGTTTGCTCTACCACAGACAAGCAAGCAGAACGCCATATCTGAATTGACAGATTGGAGGACAGGGCCCGAAGTGATGGCCCACAAATGCACAGATGCCTGAAAAGATGGCACACGGATGCACGGATGACTAGAGGCACAGACACAACTGCACAGATGCCAAGTAGCACAGATGCACAGATCGTCGACAGAGACAAACGGCTGTAATGAAAACGGCCAGGATGAAGACGCGCAGAATGTCAGGCCAGCTAAGCAACAGGTGAGGCAGCGAGCAGTGAACACGGAGCATTGAGATGCAAGCATCGGATGCCAGGCCACCAATATTGATATATAATTCCATCATAATATTGCTATGGACTAGTTATTAGTGATGGTAATTGTTTTGTGGAGGCTAAGCAGCTGGACAGTTCAAAGGACTTCAGTGCCATATTGCGCTCAGACACTCGCTAAACCTGTGGGTTAAGTTAATTACTTACTTACGCCTACTCATTTAAGTTAAGTGCTTGTATATTTGTAGAACTTTTATTGTATTACTGTATGATGAATGAGTAAACCTGGTATGTTTTATGGGGATTTTGAAACAGTTCATGTCTCAGAAATACTTTCAGGGGGAATGTGATATATGCGTAATAGACGTCTAGACACGTCTGTAATATATGCAAATGAGATGACATCACAAGACTAAGTGTGCCAGAGGTCTAGACCCCTGGACAGGGAATAAAGCATTCAGTATCCAGAAGTCAAAGTGTTCAGACGTTGTACTTTTACAGTTCAGCGACCATGGCAATGCTGGTGCCGATGAGCTCGGAGAGGTTATCAAGGACGACATCTGGCTGAAACCCCTACAGTGCTACCTTGTAAGTATTTAAAGTTGCATAGTCCGATGGTTTTGAGTTTCTGTCATTTTCTTAGATAAATATTTTAGGTTGATCGTTATAATCTACCTTCCTTTAGTTTGAAGTAACTTCTTAAAATGTTAAATGGTTAATTTCCAAGATATTTGAAGTGTAAACATGCCAAATTAATTTTGGCAAGTAGGCCAAAACTTTTGACACCAGACTTTAAGTAACAGATTCGATTAAATTGCCTTAGCATTCTCTTCTGTGTGGCAACAAATGTTTAATAAGTGCCCCAGTATCTAAGTTAGATATGTAGACTCAAATCTAGATAATTGTTTTGGTTTTGAAAATTTCATGTTTTCATCGGACTGCAGTTTTAACATCATCCATGGTATCTACCTCTATTATTAGGATAGGTAGTAACGAGATTTGGTTTTAACTGGGTCAAGTCTTAGAGCTGCTCATCACTTGATGCACTGAAACCGCTCATTAATTGATTCTGTAGATAATAACCAAGAGTTCATTTTCAGGATTCGGAAAGAAATAATCTATAATTTTCTTCAACCCTCAAGAACCCAGATTTCCTGTTGTTGCAGCAACAACTAAAATGTGGAAATTTGACTTCACTATAATTTCTAGTGTTAAGCATGAGGAGAAATTACGTCAGAGTAAAAATAAACCCGAAACTCCCTGAGCATACTAGCTATTTTCTTCATACACAAAATGAAATGTCAAAACTTGCGGTTTTGAATTATAAGTTTTTACTCACTTGCACTTTGTTTTGAATTATTAGTTTTTACTAAAATTATAAATTATGAATATTTCTTTTAACTGACAGACACACACACAATAGAAAAGAAAACATAATAATACGAAGTTTATTTGTAGCTTCTGATTGTAGTCCACAATTAGTTCCATTACTGAAAGTATGGACTTTAACGGCTGCACACAAGTTTTATTTTCAGGAACAAGATGTATGCACTTCAGAACCACACAACTGTCAATTTATTAAAAACTCAGTTATATTAAAAGCACCATCACATATTGTACACTGTAAGCAAAACACAACTATATTCTGTTTAATTTCCCAGGGAAAGTGTATTATTTAATATCTCTTAGTCATGCCAGTACAATTTGCCGGTCATTTACAATGGAGCTCGATAAAAAAAGCAAAAACAAGCAAACCCATTGATACAATACAATGACAAAAGTGAGTTTCATGACATTACTCCAGTCTACCGCTAGCAAATACATATACATATCTCAATACCTTATAGTCTGTGATGATAATAAGCAGTTTCCTCTTGGGGTAGTACAGTTTTACACGATATTCAAAATAATAATCTTATACAGTATATTTCATGAGCCATTTTCATATATATAGAAACCACCTAGCTAGAAGTTATTGAAATTCAGACGCGACCTTTCTTCACCCCAGACCAGCGTATCATGCAGTCAGAGGAGCTCAGCTTGTTTTGTGTAATTATCCTTAAACTACGTATATCATCATCGAAAATAACTAACTTTTTGGAGATAAACCGTAAAGTTTTATGCGCGCCAGCCACACGAGGAGTACGTTGCCCTTGATTTTGCCCACACGCGCTCTGTCATTAAGTTATGAGATCTTCCTCTCCGTACCAGAGCATTGGCAGACTGACAGTGATAAGGCACAGATGAACCATGATTCAAATTAACTAGCTTTAAAGTTAGGCTTGTGTGGGCCTTGACGCCTATCAACCATCGTTTTCACGTCCATTACCACCATCCCAATTTCATCCACCAGCCTGTGGCATCAAACGGCATAAAACTACTCATAAACAGGCCTCTAAAAGGAAAAAACTGTACAATGACATCCATATCATTATAATGAAGACTAGCCAATAGGTTTTATTATTATTAAATTATTTGTTGGGTAGCTATACACTACAAACCTCTAGGACATCGAGTGGCGAACAGATGCGTTTGTTAACCGCCTGTAGACTTCTTCTTAGTTTGTAACACACGCAGGGAATCACCATATTCATAGAATATCCGGTTATGTGGAGTGGTGCTGGGCGGTAGATGGGTAGTAAAAGTAATAATAGTAGTAGTAGTAGTAGTAGTAATAGTAGGTAGTAGTAGTAGTATAATTGTCGGGGTTGTGCCCTGCCCTGCTCCTCACGTGGCCACCTTCGTCCCCTGGGTGTTGCCGGGTGTTGCCGGGGTGTGGCCGACCTCTACAGCATGGTGGGTGGATTGCACTCAGTTGGTGTTCCAGTACCCCGTATTGTACGCCTTTGTCGTGCCAGGCTTGGGCTGAGAGCTGTTGGGCTGCGATCCCCGACTAGACCCGCCAGTCGAGTCCTAGACAGAAAACAAACCTTTATTTCAAAGAGCTTTATAACATAGATGATATCTTACATGATAATATAGATGATGGATGTCTGTTCGAATAATTGTACTAGTTCTAATGGGTTCAGCTATCATCCTATGACGCTTCAGGATCTTTTTTTTTTTTTTATTAAATAAAAAAAAATTGAAATGACATTAAAACACTAAATAAAAAGTAGCTAAAAAATATAAATAAAGTAATAAATATAAAAAAAGTTGCTAAAAGTAAACATCTCTGATTAAAAACCCCAACCTAGAACCAATTCCCCAATTTAAATGCGTAGTTTCTTGTGTTCTTAAAACACAATAAATTTGCTTGTTTGTTGGGGGGTTTTACGTCCCGGCATCATCTAAGGTCATAGCAGGGCGGCAAAACACAATAAAAGATTTCATATAATAAAAACACACCCCCCAAATTAAAAATGAAATAACAAAACTACAATCCCCCCCAAAATAAAAATATAAATACAGAACTCAACTAACATATGGATCTACCCTGGAGGCTAGAGGAGAGACTTGTGCCCACCTGCTGCATGTGAGGGTGGATCATCTGAGAGTGCGCCTGGTGCGGCATCATGGGCACGTAGGGGCCACCGTAGCCGGCCGTCGGCGCCATCGGGCCCGCCTGGGTGCCCGAGGACAGCGGCATGTTGAACGGTGGAGGTGTAGCCGCATGGAAGCTCGCCTTGTCGAATGACTGCAAGCAAACGCGGCCAGCAGTTGAAAGGCGAGCAATGGGGGTGGGGGGTAAAAGGAGACCACTTTATTGAAACCACCTTTCTTTGTTCTAGCAACACCTAAGGTTTTATCATGATGGGAACTGATCCCTGAATATTATTAAATTGCATGTTTGGGAGGATGAGAGGAGTTTGGTAGTTTATATTGCTCATAGCTAAGCTATAAGATTAGAACAGATCAGGTGGAGATTGTTACACCATTATGAAACTATAGTAGTCCTACACGTGATTCGAACCAGCACACCAGAGTGGCGATCTTATCTTCACCGGACCCGTCATGCCAGAAGGACTGCCAGCTTGGTTGGTTGTTGGAGTTTTACGTCCCGGCAACATCTAAGGTCATATCAGGACGGGAGACTGGCAGGTGGCAGCACGCCAGACTAGGGGTGGGGTGTGTGTGAGTCATAGCTGTGAACCATTCCACCCTAGCTAGCGGCCACACCCCATGCGAGGTTATAAATTACCCACAAGGCAGTGAGTGGTACTAGGTGGCAATAAACCAGGGGGTTAAGTGAGGATAAACCCACGTCACAGTAGGTTGACGGTAATTGTGTGCCTCACCTGTGTGTGTGTCTTGCCGTATGTGCTCCCAGCCAAGTCGGTCACATTGGAGGAGACCGAGCCACCTGCGGATCCTTTCGTCTGCGACTGAGAAGCACCTCCATACTTGCTGAAGTCCTGCGTCTGGCTACCAAGGTCTTCATATCCTGCCGCAAGGTAAAAAATAATGTCTACATGATGTACATAGTTTATATTCATCAACTCATCATAAAACACCCTCCAAAAACAGACCAGTTACGCTTGTCAAGTCGCTTCAAGAGGGCACTATACGATGTTTGTTTGTTTAGTTCTACGTCAAAATTTACTTTAAGAAAAGTTACTTCGCCACTTAAGAAAATTAGCTACTTTAAATTAAAGTAAAAAAATTATTAGATTCGCATATTTTCAATTGAAACATCTCTGAAGTTAACCTTTAGGAAAAAAAGTGACTTCAAATTAAAGTGAAGTAGAACATGACAATCAGATTATGCCAGTCCAAGTGACGACCCATCACGTGGCCTGTGCGGCCTTACCTGTGTTGTAAGCGTGAGATCCATAACCCGGTTTCTGGAACTGCGCATTGGCCGTCGTGCCACCGTGGGCAGCGTTTGTCACTGATGGTACCTGAGGTTTAAATAGATCCAGTGTCAGTCCTCTGTGAACAATCAATACCACGCTGTACCGCGACAGCTTCAAAATGACCGCCTGTACTTCGCAGCGAGATCGGGATGACCTTATCTCAGGGTCCATACACATGTGAAGATATGGAATTCAAAGCTATTTCAAGGCTGTTTTTGATAGGAATTCAAGACTATTTTCATTTGGATTTAGTCCAAAATCACCTTTCGGAATGGGGATTACAGACTAATTTAGATCAGTAGGGACAGTTCAATCGAACAAGGACTTCCAAGACTAATTACCCAAAACAGGCTAAATTTAAGGCTTTTCAAAGCAATGAAATGGGCCAAAAGACTTTCCAGGCCCCGTAGGGACCCTGTTATCTCAACAGGGCTTTTATCTCGACAGGATGAGCCGTGTGAATTTGGAAAACTTTGCTTGTCGCGAAATATAAGCGCACAACAGGAAGCTATTGATGGTTGAGTAACAAACACATTTTTATTTTTATAAGTCCAAACAAAGCTAATAAAAAAAAAATTATTATTAAATAGCCTTAGTGTAATTCAAGTGGCAAATACCTGTTGACTAGGCTCGATCGTCTCTTGACTATTAATTAATACGATGGCTGCTCACCACATGAACCAATCGGTCCAATGACGCATGCCATAACCTACCCACCACAGAACAGTAAACCGTACAGATCTAGTCACGTAATTTTACTACATATTCCTTACACGAATATTGTATCCATCTTAATGAATGGGTTATTTGATCTAGTACCGAGTATGTCGGCTTTGGTATGCCTAGCACCATTAGATTCCCAGTACCCATGGCTGCTATTAATAGTTCTGTGACATCAAACAGAGAAGAGAAGGGTGAATTTACATAGCTTATAAGGCATACTCAAAAGCCTTAAAATTTACTTTTAGCAGTACTTTCCAAGTCTGTAATATGCCCTATGGTTGTCATCCCTGATGAATAACCTTAATAACCAAAGCGACCCTCAGACCAAGGTTGGGCCCTAAATAACTCACAGAGAACAGGTTATTTCAAGCTATACAAATGACATATTTGAGTATAATAATCGTGATTAAGTAGTTGTTTTGGTCATGTTACAGCCCCTTTAACTACCATATGAAATACATGGTATGTACGTACAGGGAACATGGTAGGTGTGTAGGAGTAGGCGTTGGGCAGCATACCGCCCGAAAAGTAGTAGTTGTAGCCGGGTGGTATGGTGGGGTTCATGTACGTTTGTTGGTGGCCTGACTGATTCTGGCCGGGCTGCGATGCTTGTGCTTGTACCGGTGACTGGGCATCCACACGACCCAGCTTACCGTCAGCACCTGCTGCAAGCGGAAATGTGCACACTCAAACCTCCGGTCACCAGTGCACCGGGCACATCGGGTGGGCAGTCCCTTTTGTTTCTATGCACCCCGTTGGTTCTCCGCACCCCACTTTGATTTTACACACCTGGTTTTGATTCTACTCTTCACTTTGATTCTATTCATCACGTTTTGATTCTCCACACCCCGCTTTGATTTTACACATCTGGTTTTGATTCTATGTCCTGTTTTGATTCTGCACTCTTCACTTTATTCTATGCATCTCGTTTTGATTCTCCACACCATGCTTTGATTCTACACATATGCTTTTGATTCTACATCCAGTTTTGATTCTACACATCTGGTTTTAATTCTACACACCCCGCTTTGATTTTACATCTGGTTTTGATTCGTCCTGTTTTGATTTTACACTATTCACTTTGATTCTATGCGTTTTGATTCTACACACCCCGTTTTGATTCTAAATCTATACACCCCGTTTTGATTCTATTTCCACACACCCCATTATGATTTTATGCATATTGTTTTGATTTTATGCACCCCATTTATGATTCTACTCATCCGATTATGATTCTATGAATTCTGTTTTGATTCCACAGGTGAAGGTGGCCGAATAAGTAGTGACCACCTCCCGTTTTGGTAGGTCATGGGATTCGAATCCCTGGATTCGAACCCTGCGAGTCAAACCAATGATTTAAAAAAAAAAAGAAGACATTTGTCACGACTAAGCCTGGGATAGGGCATGGGCCAGTGGAATGAGGAAGACCAATTGACCATGATAAAAAATTCCCCTGCCTAATCAACTAATGTACCAAAAAAGATCATCTTAAAATACCTATCATTAAACAAAAAAAACGCCAAGAAGGCCTCAACTGGGTTAGTACCAACAGGGAATAAACGTACCGAGATAGGGTCAAACAAATAACCCCACACAAGTGTCTGCAAACCCAGTACTACTATATATTTTACTACTTCAACTCTGCATTTTAAAATATTATATTATGAGAAGTGATGTGTCCAGTCTTGTCGTTCATTTTAAAATGCCTTTCATTAAACAAAATTATCACAATCACCAACGCTTGGTAATAGCACCGTCAATGCTTTGTATTGTGTAGTTTAGAGAAAGGCCAACACATTTAATGCCTGATAAAACACTGAAAAGGAAACAATAGAAGCATTTTAATCATTGCCGGATTCTACAAGATAACAAGCTAGTTGTATAATAACTTTTGTTATAAAATACCCATCTCTTCTTAAAAGAAGTGTTTACACACTTACCCTCTACAATTGAAATAAGTGTAATTGTAGGTTGTGCCATAGTGAAAAAGAAATACAACCATGCAATATATAACAGGGATGAAAGTGGTCTCTGGGAAAAAAAGCGGAAATGCTGATATTCTCCCATAGGCTTAGCATTGTCAGGGAATCGCGGAAAAATACCGGAAGACAGGTCTCAACTAGTCTTGTTGTGACTGCATTATCATCCATATCTAACAGTTTCTTGCTTAGGTTTTATGTTCTAACTAGATCTAAGGTCATATAAGAACGGGATTTGAAACACCCAACTGTTGTCATATACATCCCATCTTTTGGAATTTTGTTTAATGTTAATTGGTGGATATAAGAAATCCCGGAAATCCGCGAAACCGCGGAGGTCTTTCATCTCTGATATAACCTATAGATAATTTGTAGTCACTGCAAAGTGGTGTAATCTAAACTTAAAAACTAAAACAAAAATTTAATTTGACGGTTCACGTATTGACTATTCAGCAAATTTGATCTTCCAAAAGCCGTCAGCAATGTATTTCTGTTCCACTAATTAGTAATACAGCTACCCATACCTATTTGCTGCCGTCAAAATAGTCTTTTCTGACGACATGACATTAAACCACCACCAATTAGGTTGGTTAGTTGGCTGAGTTTTACGTCCTGGCAATATCTACGGTCATATCAAGACGGATACCGACTTGTGCATACTCATGTTGACTTTATAGTACTGCCCCACTGGGAGACCAGAGTCCAAGTCGCATTATCATGATACTGAGTCAACCAGTCCTTGCTCTATCTCAACAATGCCGGGTGCCTGGCTAAGAAGCAACAAGTATCAATTTGTAAGTAATTGGTTTGACTCGACCAGGGTTGGAACCTGTGGGTTCGAATCCCACAATCCACAAAAACGGGAGACGGACGCTCAACTCATTTGGTCCATCACTAATTAGCCCATACCTATTGAAATTAGGTTGATGAAAAGAAAGGGGATGTGAACAAACTTCTATTTTAAAATAGGGTGACAGTACATCACAAAGCTAAGGATAGTATAAATAAAGGGGGAAAACAGCATGGTACAATAACAACCGTAAGTGATAATGTGCTAGTCGATCATGAACTCACCACAACATAAAATTCACACATTCCAACCATTTTTCTTTAATTTTTTTTATATAAAGAAAAGGGCCTTCCCATTAAAAAAACTAAAAACTTTATTAACAAACACAAAGAAGCATGTAACTAAAATTACAGACCATCTTACAATACTGAACAGGTGATAATAAACAGTTTCCTATAAGCTATAGCTTTTTAATATAGAAGTGTGTTTGAATAACCTCAACTTCAGCTCCCAACTACCTAGGTGATTGTGTTTAGTGTATATACCGGGTGGTTGAGGGTGTTGCATTTCGTGAACTCCATAGCTTAACCATTACCAAAAACTCTAAATAAGATTAACCCAACTCCAAAGTAGTGGGGCTTGTAGGTACTACATGCCTATCATACCCTGAAGTCACAAATAAAAAGCAGTAGTAACCTACCACGATGAGGATTGCGTAAATAACAAATAAATGTAGAAAACCGCCATTTTTCTAAATGTTTGATTTAAACGAATGAGTACTATTCTACCCGTGTCTAGAAGCTTATGGCGGTGTGCGTGTGTGGAGGAAGGAAGACCGAAGGAAGAGGATGAAAGCAGCAATCTGAAAACAGTACATTATCTCACAAAACTTCATATTGACAATTTAGCAAAGTGCTGATTGAACTAACAGAGTTTCAGGTAAATAGGCCACCTGCATCACAAACCAATACAAATGGATAAATACCAAAGCACAAGCCTGAAATATGTGCAACCGAATGATCAAGGCTGGAGAGATCTTATAGGGACAATAATTTATTCGCATGCACACAAGAGATTTTGCTATTTAGTGAGCTAATTTATTTACATAAATATGTACCGTCTCCATGCCATAGCCCGAGTCACACTACTGCTTGTGACCACTTTGGACCAAAGAACCCACAGTCACCGACGACCTCCTTGCGACCAAAGCAATGGTCACTGACCTCTGGGCTACCAAAGCAATGGTCACCAACCTTTGGGTGACTATTTGTCACAAGATTGTTAGTGCAGTAGCTGCAACCTCCTTGCGACCAAAAGGGTCGCAAGGAGGTCGCTGACCAATTTACAAACCACTTGCGACCACCCCCTTTTTTTGTGGTCGCAAAGTGGTCACAAGCAGTGTGACTGGGGGTATAAAGCACTGATGTTTTGACTACAATGTATCACTTGTTTTTGTTGCTGATTTCAGGTGACCATTTGCTGTTTTAGAAAGAAAAATTAAAAAGGCCCATCAATGCATGGTTCCTTCTGAAGGCAGGGGTACCAGGCTGCAAGATGACAGCGGCTCCACCTACCTGTGTATGGAACGTTAGCCAGGGTGCCCTGATCCCGGCCCGTCAGTGTAGTGGGAGGCTGGAATGGCATGTCATAGTAACCATGCTGTAAAGTGAATAAATGCGGTTAACTGTAAGTGCGCCTGTTATGAACACCAGCCTCCTCCCCAGTGAGGGCCACGCCCACTTTGTAGGCCACGCCCACACACCAGGCAAGAACCGTCAATCAAGTCCTGATGCTAGACAAGGCCAGTTTCTTTGTATTCTTCTCATAAGATAAAAAAAGTGATTAAATAAACAATTTTAAGGTTTAGATGACAACATTACATTGGAAAATGTGTCATCAAATTTCAAGGAAAATCAAATTATTTACAGATTGATGTCATGATTTTAATTTCAAGTCAAATTATAAAATTGACAGATTAATGGTTTTAAAATCATTTTTTGTTGCTGCAAATGGTCAATTATGCATATTATATACAAATTAACAATTTTTGCAAATGGGAACAAAAGTCAAACAGAAATAACGAAATTGTTATATCAGAAGTCGTCCACAGCTTTCACTCACTCATTCTAACCAAATGTTCAAAACAGTGAACTGCTCCAACTATGCTATATACAGGCTGAATACTGCAGGCATGCCGCTCTGCGCGCCGAGTGATAGGTAGGTTTGTCCGAAGCTTCGTCTTCGACGTTGGTGTGTGTCGTGTGGTGGGTATGTCTTGTGGTGTCCATAACCTACCGGAGCCTAACAGCACCTGACTGTACTACCACTTAAGCATGGCCTAAAGCATACAGGCAATACTACCAGAACACAGAGGTCAAACTGTATCGCTCAACAAAAAGATCCCAATGGCAAAAATAAAATTATGAATACACTCAAAAATAGTAAATAATAAAATGTCACAATGCTTTCATATAACAGGAAACTGGTACTTTTGCTTCTTTTCATTCAATGTTTTCTGGTTAATTCAGTGATTAATCTAGCCAGTTTGACCCGTGTCCGACACAGTAGTAGTTTTAAGCACACATTACCTAGCCTGAGAATTGCGAGTAGCCAGCATAGTACAGGAGATTAATGCATCTATTTGCTTTTATGTTATTTAACTACCCAGCAAACCATTAAAATAAGAATTCTAATACATTTTCATGAATAAACTACAGAAATGTTTTTTGGGTTGTTTTTATAATACACCAGCTGGAGGTTCTATAAGCGTGTTGATGCAAATACAACAGTTTGGCTTTCTAATTATTTTAAAATTGTCTTAAATATCTCATAAAAACTTAGAATTAAGTACACATAGCAATTTATGTGCAGAATTCCAAAATTTACATGAAGCAACGAAAATTAATCTGAGGAGAAAAGTCTCAACGTGGCTTGTCCAGATTATCTCAAGATAAATAATAATAGGTATAAAATGGACACGTGTGAAATGGAATGTTTTCCACTTGAATAAAAACGAGGGGCAAATTGACAGGAAACACTGTCACAATAGCATAATATATTCTACTGTGACAGCTGGCTCTCAAGTTACTACTTGGTCCAAACTAAATACCAACCATACTATACATCACAGTGAGGACCCCCACACAAAAATAATTTAAGAATAAATAATAAAAAAGGCGTATAAATCGAGCTCATCGCAGAATTATGTATTTATGCACACGGTATATCTAAATTATACGGCTAATCCATTCACCAATTAATGAACTAAAAAAAGAAGCTTTATCGGTTGAGAAAAAAAACAATGTAGGCGTTGAAATGCTGGGAGTACTGCATAGGGGTATGCTTTGTCACACATAGCCCGTGTGGAGAGGACACTTACCAGGGGGAGTCTCTGTTGTAGAAGCTGTAACTCCTCGTAACTGTACATGGTCGGTTGTTGCGGCAGTCCCTACACAACACAACACAGGGATGAAAGTGGTCTCCAGGAAAAAAAGCGGAAATGCTGATATTCTTCCATAGGCTTAGCATTGTCAGGGAATCACGGAAAATTCCTGGAAGTCAGGTTTCATACATATTGGTATACGCTTATAGTGCTGCGCCTTTTGAAGCACGTATTAGTATACGCTGCTAGTGCTGCACTGTTTGCATCACATATCGGTATACGCTGATAGTGCTGCGGCGTTAGAAGCACGTATTAGTAGTATACGCTGATAGTGCTGCACCATGAAGGCATTGGTAGTATACGCTGCTAGTGCTGCGGCGTTTGCACCACATTAGCATACGCTGATGGTGCTGCAGCATGAAACAACGTATTGGTTGGTTAGTTGTTGGAGTTTTACGTCCCTGCAACATTTAAGGTCATATCAGGACGGGCGCAACTTATTAGTATACACTTATAGCTACAGGAAAAATCCCGGAAATCCGCGAAATCGCGGAGATCTTTCATCCCTGACAACAATAGTTAACACATTTATTTACCCAGCAGCCACCCTCACCTCTCCCATCCCAACGTTGTAAGCGCTCTGATATATTGTATGGATAGCGACGTTATAATTATATCATTAAAGGAAATAATTTAAATAATTGAACCAGGAAAACAAAGTGGTGTCAAATAGTCAAAATTGCAATTCAGGACAACAGAATGAACCGACTAGCTTTTTGATCAAACAAACCCACTTCATTACCGTTACACCGAAAAGGCTTTTTAGTGCGTGACAAAAGAATAGCTGACTTACGAATGCTGCAAACGGCATTCCAGGTTGCATCATGTAGTTGTGTCCTATCAGTGGCACGCCTGGCGGCAAGTTGGGCGGGGCTTTACCTGCGGCAACGAGGGTGCACGTCAGAGGAACTCCGGTAGCGGTTTGTAAACAAGTACGGGGCCATCCAGAGTGGTCAACATTTACAACGTAGTACAAAGAGTACTACTTTTCCAGACCCCTGCCCGCTCCAACCCAAGTAGCACACATCAACATTTTACAATAG
The DNA here is from genome assembly GCA_030323885.1 of Branchipolynoe longqiensis. Classification (NCBI taxonomy): domain Eukaryota; kingdom Metazoa; phylum Annelida; class Polychaeta; order Phyllodocida; family Polynoidae; genus Branchipolynoe; species Branchipolynoe longqiensis. The sequence continues at coordinate 39,375,111 of CM059188.1, forward strand.
ACCCAGATGGGGTGGCCGAATGAGTTGAGCGCCAGTCTTGTTTTGGTAGGTCATGGGATTCGAACCTATGTCGAATCAAACCAGTGACTTAAGAATGGCGTTCAGCATTACTATAGGGCAAGGAGTAGTGGAATGAGAAAGAACAATTGTCCACAAATTCACACCTGCCTACCCCAAATTTCCTATTTGGGTACTCCAGTGAAAAAAAGAAAGTACTTTTTTTAATTTACATATCGGCATACTCCAGCTTAAAACAGTACAAAATACGCAAAAGTCGTTTTGGTAGGCAGGTCTTACCTATCCCAAATGTCCTGTTTCAGGTACTTCCCACCCTCCACCATGTTGTACGCTTTGTACGACCATGAAAACATTGACAACTTTGGACAGCCTCTAACATACATGAGAAATAAGCTAGTATACAGAGGCCCCATATACACTTTTATAGAGCTGGTAATTACAAAACAACCTAACATTAGAAAACCATCAAATGGTTGCGGGCATTCTGACAACTAAATGTGCTTTGTAATCTTGTGTTGGTGGTATGTGATGAACTGCTAACTTACTTGTGACAACTAAATGTGCTTTGTAATCTTGTGTTGGTGGTATGTGATGAACTGCTAACTTACTTGTGACAGGTAAGCTTGACTTGGATGACGTAGTTACTGTCGTAGCAGACGCTAAGCCGAGCGCTGACGTCACTGAGACACTTCCGCCGCTGAGGGGCGCTGACGTCGTCGTGGCTGCAGTGATGCTTGGTGTGGATGTAGCACTTGAGTGTTCGTAGGAATTCTGCAGTCAAGTATACAACTGCTATATGAGCAGACTGTCACAACTGTTAATAACACTAACATAGCTTTAATAGTGAATTCACACCGAGGGCCCAGTGCACATCCGTTTTGATTTTAAATAATAAGTTGTGGATTTTAATCTTTCATGTGATTAGATTCATGCTTATTACCAGTTCCATGAGTCACTCGGGGTAAAGACATTTAATGTGTGCCGTGTATACAAAGTTGTAGGAACCTACTACCTAGTTGTCAATAGGAATGGGGAGGAAATGGCAACTACCTAGATGTCGGAGGAAGGGTTGGAGAATCGAAAAAGCAGAGACATAGTCAGGGGGTCCCAGTGGGGGAAAAAAATCCCTGAGAAACTAGGGGGATCCGCAGTTCTTTACCCGCCGGATTTTTTTGATTTTTTTAAACCTACGATTAAAATGGTCCAATCTGGCAACTACTTGGACATATTGTGGCCTTGAAATTTCAACTATTTTAAGACTTCAAGACTAACAAATAATTAAAAGTATCTCACTCACTATGAATTACAACATCAACAAAACAAAGAAAATTTAATTAAAAATAATCTACAGTAAATTTTTTTGTCATGGACAGGATTCCCCCCCCCCCCCCCCGCCATCTGATTTGGAAACTCCGTTTTTGATGAATTCAGCCATTTCGCTGAGAAATGGGATCCCTGCATAGTTATCAGCCAGGCACAGTAACCAGCTATGCACGATTAACCCTTTTAGGGGCGGGAGCACCTGAAAGTTACACATGCTTATAGTCCGGCAGAGCCTGAATGCACCCGCAAATGGGTATCACTGTATTTCTAATCTGATCTACAAATTTTCAGGAAAACATTTCTAGAAATGCAATTCAACTACAGTTATGTAACTTTTGCTATTACCATTTGAAATCACTTTACGGCTGACAACGTTAAGGAGGGGTGAGGGAGTGGACGTGGAGGTTCGAAAAAGCAGTGATAGTTTTTGATCAACCACAATAATCCACCACATATTACTAAAATTAAAGCTGCATAGTGTCGATGAAGCTTCACATTTTCAAAACCAAAACAATTATCTAGATTTGATTCTACATATCTAACTTAGATATTAATGCACATATTAAGCATTTGTTGCCACATAGAAGGGAATACTGAGTCAATTTATTACAACCTGTTACTGCAGAAGCCTATGGTGGCAACATTAATTTTACATGTTTGCACTTCAAATAACTCGAAAGTTAGCCACTTAAATTAAAAGTTACTTGAAACTAAAGTAAGGTAGATGATAACAATCAATTTAAAATATTTAACTCAGAAATGTTATTAACTCAAAACCATCGGACTATGCAACTTTAATGAAGGGTGATTGGGTTTGAGGATATAAAAACCAGTGACATAGTTGTCGGCCAAGTACAGAAACCCACTACACACAATGAAGAGGGGGCGGGGCGTTGGTAGGATGGGCTAGAGGGTTACAAAAAACATGCTGGTTAGTAGCCAGGCATATTAAGCTACTTCACACAAATAAGATCCACAGGTCTGCAACACATTATAAATAGATGAGTAACGCCTTTTCAACGTTAGTTAGGGAGATGGGATCATGTCTTGAAAAAACGCAGTAAAAAGTAGGCGGGAGGGGGTGGGTTGACAAGGGAACTTCAAAGCGTTTATAAGAGACAACGGAGAAAACGTAATGGTTGGGGAGTTTTACGTCCTGGCAACATCTAAGGTCATATCAGGACGGAGAAAACCTAATGAGTTTGTGCACGGCTTCTAATTAAATTTGCGGTACAAAAGAATAGTGTCCACCTTAAGCCCTCTACCATGAATTTAGACGGTAAATTATGTATGTAATGTTGAATAAACAATTCAACAATAAGCTATCTTCATGACGAAAAACAAACCAAAGGATTTCATTACTTAAATGTTATAAAGAACATGAACATACTAGTCGGCCGGTTTGCACTTTTGCATTGATAGTCCTGGTAGATTAGCCATAGAATTGAAATTCTTATTCTTAAATTTGTTTAAATTGTAAACTGCTATTATGATATCGGTCTTAAAAGCCACAAGATAATTTAGACTTTCTTCCGATAACAGCCATACATATCTAGTTTTCTTCTGATAAGTGTCAACAATTAACAATACACACCAGAAATTCGTCGACGAAATTTGAAAAAGTAATAATAAAAGACCACCACACCAATGGTTAATTTCCTTTCAACTCGATACAAAAGCATGGCTTCTATTATTATAGAGGGATGATCGGCAGATATTCAATTCACTATACGGTAGATATTACTATTAGGCTCGATAAGCATGAAACAAACAAATGTTTTTGTTTTTAAAGAACAACAAAGACAGAACAAAAATCCAACATTTGGTAGTCTGATTAGATTAGATTAGATTGTTTGAGCTGTATGTTCATGCCATGTCGGAGACTCCACCATCAGAGCCCACTACATGTGGTGAGAACGGTCTGTTCAGTTTTGTCATGTGCAGCAATGAATTTGAATCTGCTGAGCAATTAACTGAATAAGTTAATTGTTAAAATAAACGAGACTAATCAAGCCATGGCAACTTGCGTTAATGGCCGAAGCAGCAACTGAACTGCGCTCCTATGTGTGACGTTGGTCTTTGCTAATCTAGGTCTAGTTACATTACCGAAGTAATTAACTGCTTAATTGAATGACGCTGCTAGGGGGAGCGACCTTTAAGAGACAGCCTTTTAATGTCCAATCAGCGAGTAGCATTTCAAATGTGCATGCAATACCCGTGATGGGGCACCTCTATTTGCTCCATCGTCCATATACATGTGAAGATATGGAATTCAAGGCTGTTTTTTTATATGAATTCAAGACTATTTTCATTTAGATTTCCTGAAGAAAACAACAATGGCAAAAGGCGATTTCGAACTAATTTAGATCAGTGGGGACAGTTTAATGGACCAGACTAATTACCCAAAATAGGCTAAATTCAAGGCTTTTCAAAGCCATGAAATGGGGCAAATAACTTTCCAGGCAGCATACGGATCCTGCTACTCAAACTATTTTAATGTGATTTGCTTGAGCTTCATGGAATTATTAAGTGAAATTAAGCATTCATGTTCACTTCCCCAGATGACAAACATTCCTAAAACAGTTCTCAGCTATGCAACTGAATTAAGTGTTAAGGGGCTGTCACACTATGACGTATAGCGTTAGCGTATGCTTACGTATGCGATTTTCGACCAACACGTCGGCATACGGCATCATAGGTTACGTATACGTTGGGCATAGGTCGAGTACGCTCGGGGTACAGTGGCATAGGTCGAGCCGCTAAAAATATTTTGTGCATGTTCAAAATTGTCAAAGTATGTCAGCGTACGGCTCATACGTTTCTCATACACTCGGTATACGTTATGCACACGATAGCTGTACGTTCAGCCATGCAGTCCGCGTACAGCCAACAGATACATAACGTACTCCTAACGTACTTCAAACGTATGCCTGCCTTATCTCCATGGTACTTAACGTATATGCCATACTTCTAGCGATGAAGTAATGTACTTAACTTTGGTAAGCGTACTGTGAGTGTATGTGATAGGTCAGAGATACGTTCTTCATACGTTACGTATGTTGTGTGTACGCCGATTTTGATACCCTGCCCCTGCAAAGTTCGACGAATGCCGACATACTGGTACCGACTTGTGACAGTGCGCACTCATGGCAACTTTATAGTGCTGCCCACTGGAAGACCAGGCCGCCAGCATCATGACCTGATATCCCACTCAGTCACATTATCCTGACACTGAGCCAACCAGTCCTTGCCCTATCCTAATAATGCCAAGCGCCAGACTAGGAAGCAACAAGTATAAATTTTTAAGTCATTGGTTTGACTCGACCAGGGTAAGAACAAACGACCCCACCATCTACCAACACGGGAGACGGACGCTCTAACTCATTCGGCCATCCCGTGTGGTCGTTACCGGAAGCGATCGTTACCGTGAAATCCTATAGGGTGCTATACCTAACATGGCGATACACGCACATGAAATACAATGTGCTGCTTTCATCTAGTTTTTATTTGAAGTAATTTACTTGCGTGAAAATATGACCCCCCCCCCCCATCTCACTGAACATAACCAGCAGTTCCTTTCATTTACATGTAAATACAGGGATGTGTAAACCAGGTTACATTGGTCGTAATGCTCGCATTGCGTTTGATTCGTGGCGAGGGAGGAGGACGCCCCCCCTCTCTCCCCTCCAGCGCCCGTTGGGACGCAGAGATAACACCCCCCCACCCCCCACCCCCCGCCTCTCTCGGCCCTTATAACCGGCCGCCTACCTGCTCTTAGCCACTCGCCTCCACTCACCCTCCTTGCACGACACCATTTCTTCTCCACCCACTCACCCATACTTCTACTTTATACTTTATAGGGTGGAGGGCTCTTCGGGGCGCCTCCCTCCCACTTGACTTTATTGCTTATTGACTTTTTATCCTCATTGACATTGCTCTATTGATTGTACATCCTTATTGACTTTGATTGATTATTGATGATTACCCTTGATGACATTATTATCCTACTTAACATTGCTGCACTGACCTTCTTTGAATAAAGTGCTTTTATTCCAACTCCTGCCTTTCTCTCCTCCTTCGTCACGTATCAACTTTATGCATTATGTACATTGATGAACTAACCATCGAATAAATGCAAGAATAGGAATAGATTAATAATTTCGAAATAATTCTTTGCTATGGATTACCGTGATGTTTTCAAAAAAATTAAGCCAACCCCCAAAAAAAACTTTTTAAAAAAGGTTTAAATTTGGAGGTAGAGGGAGGGGCAACAAAATAGTTGATCTTTCTCCATGAATAAAAAACAACCCAAAGAATCTAAAGGAAAATTAAATCCCATTTGGCAAATTGTGGGATTTGAAGTCCTTGCAGACTTTAAACATTTATACTTGTCACCACCTTCAGCATTACTAGGATAGGGCAAGGAGTTCTAAATGGAATGCGGAAGACCATTTGTCTGCGGTTGGATATGCCTAGTTCAACAAATGGAATATGTTTGCAAACAAAACAAAAACTGGTGCATGTCTGAAAATATATTGAATGGAACGAGGAACATATAATAGATCTCATACACAACGATTCTACCGAGATGTACCTACCTTGTCTGCACCAGGCCATCATAGTTTCTAACAAAACAAGGTACTTGGTACTCCGGTAATACTCCATGCAGTTGACTAGCTCTATGCACAGTGATATAACACTGTTCCAAGGAATGAGGAGGAGGAGGAGAAGGAACGCCCCAAGGAGAACACACACACACAAAAAAGAATCACACTAGTACAGTATGCGTACCTGTGGTGATTGGTGGCTGTCCAAAGGATCCTTCAGCGAAACTTTGCTTAAACTGTCACTTAATTTTGTCGTGCTGGACATGGTCTGATTGGTCATGGACGAGCTTTGTAGGCTGTTCGGGTGGCTTGACGAGCCGTACGTTTGGTAGCCTGACTGGCTCTGTTGGTTGTCCCTTTGGTATGAGCTGCTCGATTGGCTGCCGGATGTTTGATAGTGCGAGGAGGAGCCTGATTGGCTCACGCTCGGCTGATAAGACGAGCTACTTGATTGGTTGTCCCGTCCATGGTACGAGGACGAGGATTGGATAGGATAGGAGGAGCCCGACTGGCTCTGGTAGGACGAGCTGCTCGTCTGTCCCTGGTAGGCGTTGGGCGACTGGCTGCTATAGCCAGAACCCTGCGAGCTGCTCTGGTAGAGCGAGCTTTGTCCCTGGGTCGAGAAGGCGCTTGGACTTTGGAATGAGGATGACGACGGGTAGACCGAGTGGCCCTGGTGGCTGCTGTACTGGCTCGGTGAGCTGCCCGACATGTGGCCCTGTCCCGCGCCCCCCATGCCGGGCGTCACGTTGCTGCTGCCCGACAGGCTGCTCGACTGGTGCGAGTTGTAGCTGCTCGGCGGTGACTTAGTGCTTGACTGATAGCCGGGCGAGGAGCCGGGGTAGGTGGCCGAGTAGCCTTGGCTGAAGCCAAGGGACGGCGATGTAGCATTCTTACTGCTGCCACTCATTGAGCCTGCAAAACAGACACACACGATGGACTAGCTAAACAATCAAATGACTTGGGTGTATCTGGTTGTTTTGTTGGGTGTTTTTTTTTAGGGGGGGGGGGAGGGGGAGGGGGGGAATACCTCGTTTTTTTTTCAATTTAGGAAATTTTAATAAAAACGGAGAAACAAAACTGAAAATGGGATTCAAACACAGGAATACGCCTATTTTATAAATAGGGTGCCAATTTAGCGTGCGGACTACCTGGACATTTGCACTTCATCGTGCAGTCTACCTGCACTTTAACCCTAACCCCATACCATCAGCAAAACTGATGCGGGTGTACGCTGATGCAGAGCGCACGCTAGTGGTAGACCGCATGTTAAAATAGCACCATAATTAATTTATCTCAAAGAAATAATTAAGACAGGCTATACATTACATTTCAGCTGTGTTACAGAATTTGCTCAAATTACTGATTCGAGGCCCAGTGCTTTCAAAACGAGCCGACGCACGCCACCAGTGTCGTCTACATGCTCACCTGCGACTTGTACTTTCTCCACAAAATAGACTATACTCCGCAGTACTGTGTGCGACACAGTGCCAAAGGAACCACATCTGCAACTGCAGCTTCTACTTTTACAATTCCAACTCCTATCTCGCAACTTTTTGAAAGCACTGGCCCGACCATTTAACTTAGTCGCACCGTTTATTTATTATATAATGGCAGGTTTTGAGAACACACCTGATGAATGACTCGACCGCTGAGAATAGTGTGGACTAGTCTTCCTGTCTGACGGGAAGGGAATAGGGTCGGGTGGAGTCATCTGAAAACAAACACAAACAGGTTACATGTGGACCATATTGACCAGGTACCGACTTGTGACAGTGCACACCCATGACAACGTTATAGTGCTGCACCACTGGGAAATCAGGTCGCCAGCACCATGACCCGATATCCAACTCAGTCACATTATCCTGACCCTGAGCTAACCAGTCCTAGCTAGCCATCTCCTATAAATGCTGAGCGCCAAACTAGGAGGCGACAAGTATTCATTTTGAAAGTCATTGGTTTGACTCGACCAGGAATCGAACTCCCGATCTCTCGCACGGGAGGTCAGCGCTCTAGCGATTTGGCCACCGCGTCCGGTCGTAATTAAGTTATGTAAATAACCGAAACATGGCCAGAAGACCAGTTCTTCGGCACTGAAGAAAGATTGTATTCAGTTGAATAAAGGTGTTTACCTTTTTTTTAAATTTGTTAATTGTACTTACGAATGAAGATCATCTCCTCACTTCCCTTTGTCTGTTTAATGACCCCCTCCCCCCACCCCAGCACAAAAAGTAGACATCGGCTATTAGGGGTCCTCCATTCCCTCCCCATCATACACAATATAGAAGTTATTTTGAACCTTTCTGGTCTGCTCCATCCGTGACTGCGAATAGTCCTTGTTTGGTGTCGTTGTGGGCGATGTCGTGCTTTGGAACACGTTGGAGTGCGGTGACCGATCAGAGTTCTGTGACATACTATCAAGCCCCGACATGTGCTGGGGCTTGCTTGACGAGGCGCTCACGCTTGGCACACTTGGGGGGAGAGCAGGCGATATCGGAGCCGGTGTTGTGTCCGTTGTGGGCTTCCGCTCTTGTTGTGTAAGGTGGTTGTTACTTTGTACCAGTGTTGTTGTCGTTGTACTGCAAACACCACAAAATATCACGTTAAATAATGGTCAGTCTGCTCTGTGCTACTCTTTTCATTACAGAGACAGGTCGGTTACAAAATACAATGCTAGAATTGTTGCAATACCGAAGGGAAATAGCAACTTTCGTAATTTTTTTAACATTTTAATTTAATTGATTATTTTCCATTTTCTCTAACATATGACATGGCAAAATATAAGATTCTATAACCCAAAGCTGCATAATTTGATGGAAATATCAAATTTTCTAAACCAAAACTTTTTTTTTTAAACTCAATTGATTATTTTTCCACTTTCTCTAACATGTCACATGACAAAATAAAATAGATTTTATAACCCAAAGCTGCATAATTTGAGAGAAATACTAATTTTTTTTTAAACAAAAAAAGACATGATCCTACATATCTCTGGCTCAATGAAGAACCTTTTTTAAAAAAAATGTATCCCAACAATTTGAGGGTAGTCATATCCTCAGAAAATGGTACAGAGATTTACTCATTCTATGCTCTGGCAAAAACCCTGAAAGCCCATGTCCTGCATTTCGGTGTGGTGACCAAAGTTAAATGTGCATATTTTCACTTTAAACATCTCCAAAGTTAACCATTTAAACTAAGTTACTTCAAACCAAAGCAAAATACATTATATTGATCAAAAACCTAATATATTTATCTCAACAATGTGGCAGAAACTTAAAAGCATCGAATTATGAAACTTTAAATGTAAGAAACCACCATTAAATCATGTTTGGTTTCAAATCCAATTCAGAGATTACATGGCTGAAAGTTGGTTGCTAATAGATAGCAGACTATGATAATCAGCTATGCTCCCTCCCCTACTAACGCTTACCATACTAGCTACCTCCCCACGTTTCTTCATCCCCCCCCCCCCCGTCCTTTTCTTTACCCGTCATTCATATCGATGCTTTGCTTATTGCTATCTATATCATTGTAGCTTAGTTTAGTGTGTAGTGGCAATTGTCATTAGGGCTGGAAGACCAGTGCATTAGCACTGACATGTTATTGGGAGAAATAAAAACAACTAAACAAAAAGAACCAAAAATAAATCGTTTTATTTTTATTTTGGGGGGTTTAAATCAGCACATGTTCAATATATTGTTGCTGTCATAAAAGGTACCCGTATTCATTTTCAAATTGGCCCATCACAACGCATACCTAGCTGCAGGTGGGCTGCTGCTACTGTTGTTGCTGCTGCTGAAACTTGATGTGACGTCATTTCTGGAGCCGAACGAGAATCCTGAAGATTCCTTTGCTGGGAAATCCCAGTTCCCAAATTGTACATCCAACTGGTACGAGCTTGGCTGGCCTGGCATCTCTACGGCAGAGGCTGGAATCTGCAGAAACGGGGGGAGAAAATAGACAAATACGCATCAGGGCAGCGACATCTGGGAAAATGGTAGAAACACAAAAGAATGCATGGCGTTTGTAATTATGGTGCTATTAGATCAGAAATAATGTAATTACAAAATGTGGGTTAATAACAATATATGTATTCTGAGGTCTGCTGGCTCCGCAGGAAGGACTTAAGCCGAGACCTAGCACTGGGTCGCAGCTACCGCTTACACGCCGGAAAGGTTGGTTGGTTGTTGGAGTTTTACGCCCTGGCAACATCTAAGGTCATATCAGGACAGGTACCAACTTGTGACAGTACACTCTCATGGCAACTTCATAGTGTTGACTCACTGGGAAATCAGGCCGCTGGCACCATGACCCGATATCTCACTCAGTCACCTTATCCTGACACTAAGATAAGCAGTCCTTGCCATATCCTATTAATGTTGAGCGCCAGGCTAGGAAGCAACAAGTATAAATTTGATGAAGTCATGGGTTTGACTCGACCGAGAACCAAACTCCCAATCTTCCACATGCGAGGCTCGCGCTCTAGCGATTCGGCCACTGCACCCGGTCAGTACAAAAGGTGAAGAAGAACTTACCTTAGAAGGGGGTGGCAACTTTGATCTTTGAGGCTTTGCGCGTTGTTGGGCCAGTGCTGCTTGTTGCTGCAACTGCTGCTGCTGAGCCTGCTGCTGCTGCTGTTGTTGCTGCTGCTGCTGCTGCTGCTGCTGCTGCTGCTGCTGCTGCGCTGCTTGCTGTTGCGCTGCTTGCTGTTGCGCTGCTTGCTGTTGAGCCTGCTGCTGCTGCTGCTGCTGTGACTGCTGCTGTGCCTGCTGTGTTTGTTGCTGGGGCTGGGCCTGGGACGTCATCGGTTGCCGAACTGCCTGGCTCGCTACGGAGGATGGTGGCTGATGCGATGATGATGATGAAGTGCCAATCTATGGAAACAGGCCAGATGCTACACCATGTGCCATGTGAATGAGGACAGCCAATTTTACGGCTATGTAGAAATCTAATAGGTAGTCAGGTTAGTGTGGCGCATCGCATCCGATACCATGCACAATTTAGTTTTACTTGGGTCAGTAATTCGAACATACGCAATTGAATGAGGACCGCCAATTCAAGGGCGAAGTTGAAATCTAGTGTGTTGAGTCAGGCTTGCATTACCTAAAAGACTGCACAATTTGGCTTTACTTGTTCTGTTATTCAAGCATACACAGTTGAATGAGGACAGTCAATTCAAGGGCTAATGCCCGGTACACACCATCCGTATAAAACCTAAAACTGCCCGTTTCGCGACTAAGTTTGAGTTATAGTCGGTTTCAGTCGTTAGGTGTGTGACCCCCTAGCACACCAGAGCCTTGCTATTCGCGTATAAAACTCAGTTTTAGGGCTTAAAACTCGAATCGCAAGACATTCGAAAAACGAATCGGGCCGTTCGAGAAACGGTATATGTGAGCGGTCAGTCGTATCTTATACGGTATATGTGTGATACCCATCGTCCGTTTGCGATCCAAGTCCTCATCCATTCCCCTCTCTTCCATTCCCCCCTCTCCCATTCCCCTCTCTTCCATTCCCCATCTTCCATTCCCTCTCTTCCATCCCCCCTCTCCCATTCCCCCTCTCTTCCATTCACCCTCTTCCATTCCCCCCTCTCCCATTCCCTCTCTTCCATTCCCCCCTCCCCTTGCGTTCCCCCTCTTCCATTCCCTCTCTTCCATTCCCCCTCTTGCGTTCCCCCTCTTCCATTCCGCCTCTTCCATTCTCCTCTCTTCCATTCCTCCTTTCCCTTCCCCCTCTTCCATTCCCCATGCAAGAGGGGGATGGAAGAGGAATGGAAGAGAGTGGAATGGAAGAGGGGGAATGGAAGACGGGGGAACGCAAGAGGGGGAACACAACTGGGGGAATGCAACAGGGGGAACACAAGAATCTGACACCTGTGATCTGGCTGTGATTGATTGTCAGCCCGCAGTGCCACATATTGGGTGCTGTCTACCTGTTGTACAGCAGGAACCTCACTGAACATAACCCAAATAACCTTTGTTTTTTCTGTTCGTTACTCAAACTGTATCTTACTTCTTAGAATATTTAGCTGCCATGATATGTATGCTGCCAGGTCGGCTGGTTGACTGTCATACTGTGTATGTGTTAGTCAAACACAATCTTGGAATTTATAACTGCCATGCTACATGGCAGTTGTGAGTCAAGTGGTTGGTGGTTATGCACTATCTTAGAATATGGAGCTGCCATGCTCTGTACCTATTACTGTCATGCTATGGACCTATTACTCAAACAGCATCCAAGAAAATATAGTATATCAGTTGATTTGATGTCAGATTATGTGCACATTATTCAAAGTATTGTCTTGGAACATGTGGTGGTCATGCTGCATACCACTAGTGTGTCAGCTGGTTGGCTGGCAGACTATGTGCTCACTACCTAAGACAAAGATTACTTGGACTACATTGTGCCGCTCCTGAAAACTGTTCATTGATTGGCTATTATCTCCAGACTTCAGAGATACATGTAGTCTGGTCCATCCATTTTCTACCGGCCCACTACCCACTAACCAATCCAATGCATGCCTGTTAGAATCAGTGTCAAAGAGGATATCAGGCCCCCACCATTCTGTATGCTAGTACTAAACTTATAGACATGCTCAAACAATGACATATTAACAGTTTACACTATAATTGAAGAGAGACATGCAAAACTCTCACGGATTCTCCAGCTTGGAATTGTCTGATTAGTGTTAACCTTAAAACACTAATTAATACTAATACAACAATAGGATGGCCAATGGAGTTACAACATTGGTATTTTCCACACTCCTATGTGAGACTGGCTGGCTGTGGTCTAGGGAAACTGGGCCTACTTTAAAACACTGGTTGACTGGAAACCTAATTAATTCATGTAAACTTATATTTGTTGAGGCATTGGGGCGCTGGGACATGGGGGTTGAGAACTGTGCTGAGGGAAATTGGAGGATAAACAAAACAGGTGATGTCAGGAAGGCAAGCTTCCTCTAAGTGATTTAAAGGGCCTCCCTGGATTTAAGATTGGCCACCTGAATGTACGCAGCTTAACCCATAAGACAGAACAACTAAGACTAGACCTACCAAGATCAGGGTTTGATTATTCACAATATTTGAGACATGGCTCAATAAATCTATGGAGACAAAGTTAACATCAATCCCTAATTACCGGTTTCTTAGAGCTGATAGGAAGACAAAACTACAAAGTGGTCAGGTCAAGAATGGTGGAGGTTTAGGGATCTATTGCAGGACTGACCTGCACGTGGATGCAGACAAGTATTTGGAACAAAATTGCTCTAATCCAAACATTGAACTCCAATGGGCTGTCATAACTAGACCCTACACAAAAAGAATATTAATAGGTAACATCTACAGACCTCCAAATGGAAACATAAATGAAGCAATAGAGCAAATAAGCATGTCAATGAATCAGATCCCAGACATTAATAAGTATGAAGTGCTCCTAATTGGTGATTTTAACATTGACTACAGCGCTAAGAGGCACCACCTGGGGCCGTATGCACGAATCGGGGTTAGGGCCGTAACCGCGGCTAGGATAGCTCCACACGGCTAAATGTGTGTAATTGCATACGGATTTCTCACATTTAGCCGTGTGGAGCTAGCCTAGCCGCGGTTACGGCCCTAACCCCGATTCGTGCATACGGCCCCAGCAGGCTATATGAAACAATTTGCAGCAGAACATGAACTCCAGCAAGTAATTAAACAACCGACTAGAGTAACAAGGACCACACAAAAAACAATAGACCTTGCTTTCACTAATATCAAGTACTGTACAAAATCGGGTGTATTGAACTACAATATAAGCGACCATAAACCAATATATATAATAAAGAAAAAGCCCAGAAATGACAAAAGAACCACCATCTACTGGGGCCACACCTACAGGAATTGTAACTTCAATGATCTAGCAGCCACTTTGAGGGAAAACAATACAGCAGAACTACTATCAGAGGAAGATCCAAACAAATGCTGGGACATGATACAAGAAATGATTGTCAATGCTGCAAACAAACAGTGTCCCCTGGTTAGACTTGACATAGGAAACAAAACAGCTGGTTATTTGAACAATGAACTCCTAGAATTACAACAGGACAGAGATTATTTCATTTGGAAATAAGATATAACAAGAGACCATGGGGATCAATTTATATCTGAATGTATGGTCAGGAAGGCCAGAAACGAGGTGCGAAAAGCCAAGTCTAGGCACTGTTTAGACCAGATAAATAAGTATAAGCAAAATCCTAAGAGGCTCTGCCATGAACTGCAACAAATTAACACGGAAGCAAAATCCATTATCAGCAACCTTAGTAATGAGGACAATGGGGAGAGAATACTAGATAGCTTCCTGGCAGAAGAGATTAACAACTACTTTAATGATGTAGGTGAGAATCTTGCCAGAAAGTTTGACCAGGCTGTAGATAGTCAGGACACCTACACGATCACCACCAATGATCAGACGTATGATTTGACTGAGATAACACAGGAGCAAATCCTCAGAAAAGTCAATGCTGCATCAGCATATAAGTCATCTGGCATGAAAGACATCAGCTCAGCCCTAATGAAGGTTTCAATTACTGCACTTATAAATGAATTCACTCACCTGTATAACCTAGTGGTCAACACTGGTATTTTTCCGGAAAGCTGGAAACTAGCTAGAGTTTCACCCATCCCAAAGACCAATAACCCAAGATACTGTAGTGAGCTGCGCCCAATATCTATTCTCCCTCTTCCTGGCAAAATCATAGAACAAATAATACATGATGAGATAAAAACATTTTTAGTCTTCAAATTACCTAACCATCCAACAAAATGGATTTAGAAAAGACAGATCAACAACTAGCGCATTGGCATCTCTTATGGATGAGTTCTTGACCAACATGGACAAAGGTGAACTTACAATTGCAGTATACCTTGACTTCAAAAAAGCTTTCGATACAATTGACCATAGAATACTATTGCAGAAAATCCAGAAAGCAGGATTGGGGAAGAAAACCTGTACATTCATGGCCAACTACTTAACTAATAGGAAACAATGCACAAAACTTAATGACACTGAGTCAACCATCAGGACTATTAAAACTGGAGTTCCGCAGGGTTCAACCATGGGCCACCTTGTTTTTAATCTTTATAAATGATTTACCCCGAGTATCAGAGGATGCAACATTCACATTATTTGCAGACGATGCAGCACTCACAGTACACAATAAAGATTTCCAAATAGCAACCGATCAGGTTCGGACAGTGCTGACCAGGGTTAACCTGTGGTGTAGTGAAAACAAACTATCCCTTAACACCAATAAAACTGAGTTTGTCATTTATGGCACCAAAGCAAGGAAGGCAAGGGCACAACCCATAACACTGCATATTGGCGGAAATCAAATTAAGGAGGCAAGTGCATACAGGTACTTAGGAACAGTGATTGATTCTACCTTAAATGGGAATCAACAGCTGGCTAGACTAACTCAATCATTGGCACTAAAAATGACTACAATCAGGAAGATGCGGAGCTTCATAAGCGAAAACACTGCCCTACTGCTGTATAAATCAACAGTTCTACCAATAATAGACTATAATGATATAATTTATGGATTGCTCACAAAGCAGCAACTGACTAAGCTACAAAGGATCCAAAACCGGGCGTTAAGAACAATTTATTGGGGCAAAACACTAAGTGTACAGGAAATGCATGACAAAGCAAACCTAGATTACCTAATGGTTAGAAGAGATTCACATCTCCTATCACTTATGTACAGAAGAGCCAGAGATACCCAATATATAGAAAACACAAAAAGGAATACTAGACGGGCTGATTCCACTCTACTCAAAGTCCCCAAGCCTTCCACAAACAAACTAATTAAAGCACCAATTTACAAAGGCAGCATGATGTGGAACAACCTACCAACCAGAACCAGGGCAGCGTCCTCTTACCTAGAATTTAAAAACTCACTAAGAGTACATCGGATTGGGCAGGCCCTTATGCAGTTGCAGTAAAGTATGTTCCATGGCGTCACCATACCGTAAGTGGCAGACCACCAAACCCTCAGCCTCGGTTTCTCCCCCCCCCCCCCCAGCCCCCACTTTTTTAATTTTTTGCTGTTCCTCTGTTATCTCCAGTCAACCATATACGATGACAGAGACAGTCCAGGTAAAAATGTAAAATTTAAGACCTAAATGCACTGGGATTGGTCCCACTGCTTCACTGGTCACAGATGGTCCAGTGTATTATTAACAACCCCACCCCAACAACATAATTCATAAACTCACATAACTAGCTACATTAGAGTTACACTAGAATTTTCCTAACAAACCAACATTTATATACCGCTTGCCTAACTGCCACTGAACATTAAAACTTACTACAAGTTTACCAACTGAATACAGAAGATAACTTCTGCTTACATTCTAAATACTATGTAAATACTCACATTGATCTGACTAATATTGATCTGGTTATATGACACTACTGTACCATATTGTTATGGAACTTTTGGGTTTCAGAATTTCATTGTGTTACATGGTGCAAATTGTCTATTCAACAGGTATTGTACACCTTATTCTATATACCTTTTGTGTAAATAACCCTGAATTGAAAAATGGCTGGAAGACCAGTGCTTCGGCACTGACAAAAGACTTATTCAGCAGAATAAACATATTTACCAAAAAAAAAGCGGGGGAACGGAAGGGGAGGGGGGAATGGAAGAGGAATGGAAGAGGGGGAACGGAAGGGGAGGGGGGAATGGAAGAGAGGGAATGGAAGAGAGGGAATGGAAGAGAGGGGAATGGAAGAGAGGGGCATGGAAGAGAGGGGAATGGATGAGGACTTGGATCGCAAACGGTATATGTGAGCGCCCCAGTCTTTAGCAGTCGGTATATGTGTGTTGTCGGTGTTTTCGGGAAACGGGTCGGGTCAGGTTGTGACGGGTCGCGTCGGGCAGTCAGTTTTAGCGCATGAATCGTATACAGGAGATGTGGAAATCTAGAGGATTACATAACACATTAACAGAGTTACCATGCACAATTCTTCTTTTTTTTTTCAATTATAAAAACTTGTTTCATAATGGGGGACATGTGGGCTAGTTCGTTTTTCCGACACTTGGTGGCGCATCGGTACTAGTGGGCATAAACAGCCATTGACAATGCATTGAGTTTGCCGGTACGCGCAGTGCAGAACGTTTATTTTATTCAAAATTAATAGAAATACAGCACCCTAACCATGTAAATTTAATATAATCTATTCGTTGGATATGTTTTCTATATGTGTACCAAGTGGTTTGTCTCTATGTGGTGTGGTTTTAGAGATATTTGACTTTTTCTGTATGAAGATTGCTCACGGCCATTGACAATGCATTGAGTTTGCCGGTACGCGCAGTGCAGAACGTTTATTTTATTCAAAATTAATAGAAATGCAGAACCCTAACCTGATAAATTTAATAGAATATATTTGTTGAATATGTTGTCTATATGTATACCAAGTGGTTTGTCTCTAGGTGGTGTAGTTTTAGAGATATTTGACTTTTTCTGTATGAAGATTGCTCACGGCCATTGACAATGCATTGAGTTTGCCGGTACGCGCAGTGCAGAACGTTTATTTTATTCAAAATTAATAGAAATGCAGAACCCTAACCTGATAAATTTAATATAATATATTTGTTGAATATGTTTTCTATATGTCTACCAAGTGGTTTGCCTCTAGGTGGTGTAGTTTTAGAGATATTACACTTCTTTTGTATGAAGATTGCTCATAGCCATTGAATTTGCAGTGTTACAGTGTGCCCGAGAGGCCCACTACTTCAGTGGCGATGCGAACGGCAGGAACTTGAACTAAAAAGTCGGAGGTCCCCCATTCAAACAGGCCCGGTTTCAATTTAAGAAACAAGCTACTTTTTTTATGTTTGTATGAATGGGTTACAAGTTCAGTGTTTGTACCAATGCAGAAATATAAATCCTACGTTTGTGCAACCAAAATCTTAGTACTTAATCATCCAGTACTTAAAATATGGAGAAAAAAAAAAAACTGACATGTCTGGAGGAGGTAGTGACCAGATGCAACTGGTATCAGGGTGACCAGAAGTCACCATAGTGGCAGAAGCAGGAACGAAATCCTATGATAGTAGGTAATAACTAATATATAGAAGAGAACTGATAAGTGGTAGTGTCCTTGTTTATATTCCCATAATAGATGATAGAGCACATATATTCTGAATAAAGCAACTTATTTCATTAGCATTCCAAAGAATTTTACATTCAAGTTACGTTTTGAACAAGAAATGTAAGCAAAATCAGACAGATTCGTCCAAAAATAATGCAAAATTATCCAAAATCTGAAAAATACGTGAATATCCTACTTTGTACAAACACTGCAAGTTATACTCAACCAGGAAGCAGTTTAACGCAGGAGTGGTACAATAAAGGAGTGAGTGGGCGGCCTCAGGAAGGGATGAGTCGGGGTCAATAGGTGGCTTGTAAGTGTCAGTTGAGGTGAGTCAAGCGCGCCATTGGCCAAACGAGCATGAGGATTCAATGTGAGGCCAGTAGTATTGCTGCTGGCCACTCTCCAATGCTCACCAATGACAACAAATGAGCATCAATTGCTCATTTGACAAACATGTTCTAAGATACCCACTAAAAAAGAAATCAATCAATATTTGATTTGCCCAACTGCCTTTGATCAATAGGCGAGATTGAGCGAGTTTGCGACCAGCCTATCATTTAATTAAAAGATTCACCCCGTACTTCCAGTACAGGGGTGAAAACCAGCCTTATATAAAAACTGTACAAAAATCGGGCTAATGAATTGAGTCTTTATGAGAGCCTAATTTCACAATCTAAGAAGCAACATTTATTATTTGTATAGGTCTTCATGTTTACCCGCTACTTTTGAGTTGGAAAATATAATAAAACATATTCTTTAATGCAATTTAAAAGTGAAATTCACGGCGTTCTCTGGCCGCCATCTTGTCTTTTTTGCATTCTCTCCCATTTCACCAACTCTGTGCTGATATAAGTAACCATTTGACACCGGTTCCAAGCATTCTACTTGTTGTTCCATACTAACGCTATTTTCGCCCGTATTTAGACTACGTTGTCGTTCACCCGTGTACTAGAAGTATCGGGTGAATCTTTTATCTACCTATCATTCTGCTCACTTGGTAACTTACTGCTAATTATTGTAGATGGGCTACTACTTAGCGCAAAGTGATACCAGTTCCATAGATGTAAATGCTAAACTTACGCCCATCATTGTCTTGATCGTGTCGGTGGCCTCCTTGGTAAACTGGGAAATGTACTGCTGCTGTTGCTGGCTCTGACTCACAACCTTTAAAAACCAAACACACAGTTTTAAGCATGAACAATTTAGGAAAAAATTGTTAACTAATTGCAGACATGTTACAAAGAGAAGGCAATAAAACAAATGGGTGTGGAAACACAATGACCTGCCGCCTGCACACAAACAATGAACTACAGTAATGCTGCTTAAGCAGGCTTAGCTTTCAACAGAGACCGTTGTACACATGTGAAGATATGGAATTCAAGGTTGTATTTGATAGGAATTTAAGACTATCTTCGTTCGGATTTCAGGGAAAAAAACAATACTGGCGAATTCAGACTAATTTAGATCAGTGTGGATAGCTTAATGATATTCAAGGCTGTCCAAGACTAATTACCCAAAATAGGTTAAACTCCCGACTTTTCAAGGCCTTGAAATGGGGCAAATGAAGTTCAAGACTTTGGGGCAAATGAAGTTCAAGACCCTGTTTCAATCAAAGGGGCACTCAATGCTTTATAAAAGCGTACTTACACCCATAGCATTTTTCAAGGACTCTGTTGTTTGCTTTGAGAACTGGCTCATAAACTGTGACTGGGCTTGACTTGTTGTGGGCTGGGAATCTGAAGAGGGTTTTTGCAACAGCAATCCAAGATCCAATCTTGAAAACATAAAAGAAAGAAAATGCGGTTAAAACACACAGGCGCAGGTATAAACTTTTTAAAACAGGTGTTAGCACAAAATAAGTAGGTAAGAATAAGATACATAAATAACGTCTAACCACATTGAATTTTCACATAAACTAGCGTTGCCAGTTGTGTTGCAAGGTGATTTGGTCAATCTTGAGATGAAAAGAATGATCAAATGTCACAAGACCCTTTGGCATTAACAGCTTCATGAAAAATGAAAAAAAAAAAGGGGACAAAATCCACACTAGTAATCGTTAGTTAAGTAGTTACCTTTGGCCCAGAGTGTGGGAACTCGGGCTGATGGAATTTTGGTTGATGGAGTTCTGTCCAATGGAATTCTGTAGTGTATTGGTACTGTCGTTGAGAGCCGATTGGTTAGAGTTTTCTATTGTCAAATTAGCGGAGAAGACCTGGCTTTCGACTTGCATCGAAGGCGCAGAGAACATCTTCGCATCATTGTCGCCCACTGTGCTGCTGAAGCCCTTTGATGGTGGGTCTTCCAGTATGCAGCTAGCAGTAAACACTTTGGTTTCCTCCAACTGAAAAAGTACAAACATTTGATTTATTCAGCTTAGTAAAGGTTAGTTTTCAAGTTGACGAGTCAAAGTGGGTGGACGGAGGGTAATGAGTTAGCAATTTGTTATTGATTGATACGCATATAGTAGTGATACATTTTACACCAACAAAGGCATTCATGACAAAAATCAAAGATGTCAATGTCATCTGATGTATCATTTTCTATACAAGAAAAGATGGTTAATGGCAAGACATTCACAATTCATTTGAAATTGAATGTTCACCAATTGCAAACTATATTATATGCAACTATACATTTTTTTAATTTTTTTACATTCGTTGATTATGTAGGAGAAATTTCAATTGTGAACAATTGATGTTCGTTTGAGTTTTATGTCCTGGCAACATCTAAGGTCATATCAGAACCAAATACAGAATTCATGTTAATATGAAGGTTTACAAGGGTTATTAAGTTGGGGGAAAAAATTAATTTCACTTTTTTATTTTGACTGTATACAAATTGAGGTTTAAATTAACTGCAATATTCACCCACTACATCATTTTTTAACGCACATCAAGATAATTATTTTAACATACACAACAAATTTAAACATGATTGTATTGATTACAGATAAGCAAAAACGATTGTCTTACAAGAAAAAAAGTTTGGGTAGATTTCACATTTTCACATTAGCAACAACAAAATCATAGCATATTTTGAATACATTTTGTGGGATAGATTAAATATATATAGTATTGCTAACATACTTAATACACATCGGCAACAATACTTATTTTACTTTCTACCCACACCCTCCCCTAAAAAGGCTTAATCATTAACAATGTAACATGGAATACAAAAATGTGGTTCAGTTTCTGAGAACGACCCACATATACATATACATATAAATATAATTTTTTTTAAACGTACCGATCCGGTCCATTCGTCAGTGCCCCAGTCCTCGGACATATCGCCCCATGATTTGTTCTCCTTCTCGGCGTTCTCGGCCGTCTCGTTGGTCCACGTGTCTATCTGGGGCCCCTTGTCGTAGCGGCTGCTGCGGTAGCTGCGCCCGCCGCGCCCCCGGCCCCGGCCGCCGCCACCGTTCATCTGACCTGCATGATTCACATAGACAGCCTCTGAGGACTCATCACAGCTCTCCATATCACGGTGCCTCACGCCGTTCATCCGACCTGCGTTGTCGTCGTCGTGTATCCGTCGCGAAACACGGAGAGGAAATAAAGAAACGAGACGCATTTAGCAGCATTCAAACACGTGGACATGCAGGGTGAGTAGTCCGCCATGGGGCATGGCGAACACGCCTCGCTTGTCCTCGAGGTCTGCAAGGCAATTCTAGCGAGATCACACGGCAAGCCTTACTGGATCATTTAATACGGGCCGAGAAGCACTCCAGCATTAGCTTCCAAATCAGAGCTCTACTTGCGCATCGTCAACTCAAAATATATTCAACGGGCTTATATTCTTGCTGGAAATAACTTGCTTTAAAAAAAATATCAAAAAATTTGTTGAGAAAAGAAAGAAAATCTACGGACAAACGGACAATACTATTTACAACATCCACTCTTCAAGCACACACCGTAGACGAAATATGCAAGAGATGAGAAGTCTACATCGATCGGTTGTTGGAGGTTTACCATCCTGGCAACATCTACGGTTATATCAAGAGGGTGAAATAACTAGATGGATATAGCGAGATGCCAGACAACCTAGGGTCCTACCTCTGCCCCGCCCTCGGCCACGTTCGAAGCTGCGCTCTCGACTCTCGCCCTCTTCTTCCTGGCCGTTCCCACGCTGGTTGCGCTGAGAATTTCGCTCATTCTCTTCACGTTCTCGGTTTTTACCTGGAATTGTAAAATAAGTCTTTAAAATGAGTCGATCTGCACACACACATACACCCACCATCTAATAATACAGTGGACACCTTAAAAGAACCATACACCATATTACTCTCTTTTGACCAGAAAGGCTCTACATTGGTCTGGCTTACTGGAAGGTTGCGGGTTGCGTGTATGTTATATCCAACCAGTCCTTGACCTATCCCATTAATGTCGAAGGCTACTCGGCCGGGGATCAAATCCACTATCCCACACATAGGAAGCGGCTGTTATACCCATTCGTCACCACCCCACCCCACCTCACCCCATCCAATCCCCAGATACAATTTTTAAAAACATGTTGCCCGATTATTCCCTGTGCAGAGTGGACATAAATAAAACTGATAACCAGTAATTCTGTAGGGCGCATTGCCAATTAACTATCTTTGATTGCTTGATGCGTTTCTTTACGCGGTGTCGGCAGCATAGGCCATATTCACGGCGAGAATTGCTTGTTTTGTTTTTTTATATTCGAAAGCTGTCACTTTGATATCTGCCATGTACTCACGGGCCAGTCGAGGGGGCTGGCGGCCTCGCCGGTCCCGGTCCCGGGGCGGACCGCTGTCCCGCGCACCAAAGTCATCTCGGTCTCTGCTCTTTTCCCGTGTGTCATTGTGATTCGACATGCCATCACCTTTCGCATTTGAAGGCTGTGTCTTCCCCTTCTTTCTCTTAGTAGATTCCTGCCATTCACCCTGGAATAAAAAATAGTACATATATATATAAATTCTAAAATGAAAGGACTTGTGTTGAGATAACTTCAATTGATGTAAACTCACACACCACATTACCACTCAAAAGCCAAAGTGTAATAGACAGCTCCAATCTACAATTTTCCCACCCACCCCAGTAGCATCTTCTTCCACTTACTGAAGGTCAGTCGCATAAAACCCATCTAAGTAAAAAGACAATTTATTTCACATAAAAAGGCAATGTCCCAACGGCAGTAAATTTGCATAAAAGGATAAACCCGACTTCAAAGAACAAGAGCAGGATTGGCAATTCAAGGATTACGAAGCATGCAAGGTTTCTACCTGTTGGTCTTCGCCTTCAAGGAGCATGTTAATAGCTCTGTTTGGGTCTTGATCGCAATCGTGCAGGGCGACAAAGACATCCTCAGCAGGCCGGCCAGTCAACATCATTACCTGAAATAGTATTGATCACTCTTATTTAGGATGTACTTTAGGAATATCATGTCTAATTGGTTTGTTTGTTTGAGTTTTATGCCCTTTCAACATCTAAGGTTCTATCAGGACAAGTACCGACTTGTGACAATGGACACTCATTGTGACTTTAAAGTTTTGCCCCACTGGGAGACCAGGCTTCTGGCACCCACCATGACGCGATTTCCCACTTAGCTAACCAGTCCTTGCCCTATCCTAGTAAATTTAGGGATGAAAGTGGTTTCCGGGGAAAAAAGTGGAAATGCGGATATTCTCCCATAGGTTTAGCATTGTCAGGGAATCGCGAAAAATTGCCGGAATTCGGGTTTCATATATATTGGTATCCGCTGATAGTGCTGCGGCATTTGAACAATGTATTAGTATACACTTATAGCCATGAAAAATCCCGGGAATCCGCGAAATCGCGGAGATCTTTCATCCCTGAACACTGTAATGCAGAGTGCCAGGCTAGGTAGCGACAAGTATCAATTTTGTAAATCATGGGTTTGACTCGGCCGGGCATCGAACTCCCGACCTTACACACAGGAAGCTTGTGCTCTACCGATTAAGCCACCGCGTCCAGTCATGTCTAGTTGGTGTCAATAGCATAGTATTAACCATATGGTGGAAAATACTGTTAGGTAAAAAAAAAATTTCAGAAATTTGAACTTTAGAGTAGTACTGCAGGGTCCAGTGTGCTATACTTTGTGAAATTTTATTTTTTAAATTGCAATAAAAACCAGCATGAATGAATTATGAAACCTTAGGGTAAGGAGCCAACTAACCGTAGAATTAAAATTTAAAATAACACAAGAATATAGTCTCGTGGCCAAACTAGGCAGTAGATCTGAAGTTCTCAGTCTACTGAAGTTCCTGGAGTAAGTTAGAGATTCATTTAGATTTTGGTGCAAAACCAGGGGTTAACTACACTTCTAAGTCAAATTTAGGGGAAGTTTGTTAGTGGGTTTTGCGGGGGTGGAGTGAGTGAGGGAATGAATGAATGAATGAATGGAGGGAGGGAGGGAGGGAGGGAGGGAGGGAGGGAGGGAGGGAGGGAGGGAGGGAGGGAGGGAGGGAGAAAACTAGCATTGTTTCAATTGCGACTAGATTGCAACAACAGACAAGTCGTACCCTCACCATCAATATATGTATTTATTTTGACACAACGTGGGATTACTACTGATTATAGCCAAATGCATTCCAAATGATGATAATTGACTTGTTCCATTTTGGAAGAAAATACCACCAATAAATTACTGATTGGTTGATTGCTTAACGCAGCGTCGGTCTAATAAGCGAACATTGCGCGGAGGGAAATAACAGGATAATTACATGGTTAGCTTAATGCAACTGAACTCTTTAGTACTGGGACTATTACTGAGTCGCTTCATGACAACTGGGAAGGTTGTCTACTTTTACCCCAACCATCAGGTGGTGATTAACATCATATCATTAATATCATGTGAAAACCATATGAGGTAAGCCTGACATCCATTCATCCATCCATTTCAGACCAGCTATATTAATTTAATCCTGCAATACCTGCTCGACTTTGGCGCGGGCTACTGGGTCTTCTATGTCATGTTTATCTGCAATCATCTGGGCCAAACGCATCTGTTCTGCTGTGGGCTGTGAAAAAAATATTAACAGGCCGTAGCAAGAATACACAGCATTCACATTTGGTGTTAAGAGCAACGCGGTTTCTGACTCAAATGCAGAGCATACGGGAAACTCAACACATGAATAGCTCGACTTGTTGAAATAATCACCGTAATTCTCATAATTCCTCCAGAAATCAATAATAAACATATTATTAGATACTTTAACACAACTTCAGTGATACCATAAGCCAGAAATGTTTCTTCTCTACAGTACCTTAGAACTTCCCAATAACATATATATGATTTTAAATAGCAGAAAAGCTCATATCATGATACGTGAAACCAATAGTAAAGTATTAAACACTATGTGAAAATTAGATGTGAATTTACTGTTAGCAATACCCATCACTTCCTTAAGACTTGCAGACAAATTTCAAATACCAGGCAGCCTTTCAAAATAAATGCATCATGATAAAACACATTAAACCTTTTAATTTGACATATAAGTGGAATGAATAGGCCTACCGGAAGGAAAGTTAATATATTTAATGGATCAGAAAAGTAGGTTAATTATTTAAAACTAATAGTAACTGCATTGGTTTGAATTGCAGGATACTTGACCTGAGTAAAAGAGTAAATAAACAACACAAATTATTACAGAAAAGTCCTAATGTCAGACCTAAAATGCATGTGCACGATCTGTGATAACTAATTGACAAATATTACTATCAGGGTTTGTTTTTTTAAAAGGGGGAAAATCCCACCAGAACATCAACAAAATCAAATAGCTTACATCATGTAAATATCAACAACAGCACATGACAAACAAATCAGAATGCTGCATTATAAATGAAGCACATCATTCTGCACTGCAGAAAAATGGTAATATCTATAAAAAAAAATTAAAAAATCGTACCATATAACATCAAGCCAATTTGCAAACAATGTTAAATCAATCTGATGATGATTTTATAATACACGGCCATTTTAGCGGGGCTGACCATTGACAAGTTAGACTGTAGTTTCATTTAATAAGGCTTTTTCTTTTAGTTTAGGTACATTTTCACATCAAACTATTTATTATTGCTATAATTGCAAAGAGGAATGACAATTCATTGCTTCCATCCCCACAAAAAGCATGGGTGATGCAACACTGTACGGTCATGTTTTCTATCGCGACGATACATGAGAACAGTTTCATACCGATTTGCATGTCTCTAACTAGGAATTTGAGCCTTGTCGCTACACGATTATAAACATTTACAAATCTAACTTAGATTTATAGGAAAATAAAACATAGAAATTTTACTAATTGTTAGTTGCAAAAGAATATATATATTGAAAAATATTGGTAACCATTTACACAAAACGTTATTAAAAAAAAGTGGCATGGCTTTGAAAAGTGACATCCATATTCATTAAATGCATATGGATCACTCTCGTGAAAACTGGTCAGCATGGTATGGGATTTTAAAACATCAATGAAAAAAACGTCCTACTTATTTTTTCCTTATGCTTTTCATCTTCATGTTCAGATTTGATATAAGAAATAAGGGAAATAAAATAAACTGCATGCAACTTTGACCTTTTTAGTTATGAAGTGTTTTTGTACAAAAAAAACAACATTTTACAGTCAGCCATTTGTAACATGGCATATGGGACATGGTTGGATCCTTACTAACATCTTGTATTGCATTGATATATCAAACAAAACAGTTCCCAATTCAAAAGGAAGTATTTAACATGTATGCATGATTACATTTAAAACAAAATTATTTGATGTCTTCAGAAATGACATTACAAATTTCCATCCCAGATGTAACCAGTGGTGTCTGGATGCCACACAAATATGGTACACTAATTATTCAGTGAATAAAGCATGGCTGGGAATTACTTTCCCCCCCCCCCTTTAAAAAAAAAAAAAAATCAATATAAACAATACATATTTCTGTATATTATTCCAGGATTAATAATAATAATATGCTTCTCAGTATGAAATTATTTAATTCTGCTTAGATTTTTATTAAGCAGACTGTGTGGTGTCCTAAGCATGTGTTACATCTGAGCAACACATGTTATACTGTCATATGACATAGCTTAATCATGGACTACACCATTTTTTTTTTTTATCTCATCAATTTATATTTTAGATATATGTAAAGGGAAGGTTTCCAGCTTTCATTTACAACCAAAAAATGTTAAAAATTCAAATATTAGATTTTAACTCCCCATGTGACACTTCCGGCCAGTTTTCAGGACACTGACCCATACAACCTATGTCTATGACGATATTTTTGTTATTTAAGGTCAGTTCTTTGTTCTCTAAGTTAAGTAAAAAAATTATGTCATCGGCCAATGTCAGAATTGGTCATTGAAACAGGGGCTTCCTGTATGAGGCTTTTTTTTGTGGGGGATGGAAGGAATGAATTGTCATTCCACTTTGCAATTATAGCAATAATAAATAGTTTGATGGGAAAATGTACCTAAACTAAAAGAAAAAGCCTTATTAAATGAAACTACAGTTTAGTACATCATTTTAGTATTGCTGAAAATCTTATAATGGACAATATTAATATTAAGAGTGGTACATCGTTTTAGCGAAACCGGACAATTTAATAATAAATATACTATTTAAGTTGCATCTAGAGACGGCTAAATAGTAATAGATAAGAAACAGAAAGGTTTTTTCTGTAGTTTGTTGGTCCAAAACTGAATTTGTTCCTGGTTCAAGTTACCTACATAAAAGCTGGTGTTTAAGCTACAGCTCCTCAATACCTATACCAATAGATAAAGGATTCACCCCGTACTCGCAGTACATGGGTGAATACCAACCATATATAAAAGCTGTCGAAAATGTGGGGAAATGCCTAAATTCACAATCTAAGAAGCAGCACTTATTCTTTATATATGTCTTCATATTTCTCCGTTACCTTCTAGTTGAAAAATATAATAAAACATACAGCTTAATAGAATTTAAAGGTGAAATCGGCAGTGCTCTACCGCCGGCATATTGTCTTTTTTTGCATTCTCTCCCATTTCACCAACTCTGTGCCGATATAAGTACCCATTTGATACTGGAGCCAGGCATTCTACTTCCTGTTCCATACTAAAGCTATTTTCGCCAGTATTTATACTACGTTGTCGTTCCTTTAATTTCTATTATTAATGACTAGTCCACAGCAATATTATGATGGAATTATATATCTATAATAGACTAATTGTTTCCTTACCTTGTTACTATATAACATTACTGACGTGGTCTAGTCTTCACGTTTTGACATTAATGATATAATAATAATTATATATAGGTATGTTGACATCGACGCGCTGCGCGGCCGCCGTGTTGTCCCCGATCGCTGTGATCGGGAGTGTGCGAATGGTTTTCAATATCTCTACCCAAATCGCTTCTCATAGGCTAACGGTTGGGGGGATCGGGGAATCATTATTACCACATATAAAGGAAACCTTTCTGAATGTCATAGTTTTTGAATTTTGCATTTCTGCTGTTTCGTTCGTTTGTGACATGCTTTCAAACATTTGCCCACATTTCGCATGCTCAAATCGGTTCAAAATCACTTTGGACGTAAATAAAAAACATATAGACGCAATTATTAATGTCTTTTCTCACTATATACCAAATATTAACAGGCTCCTATATGTCGAACATGGTTAATTTTGAATGGCAAAGTGCCATGGGTTGCGCGACTTTGGCGCAGGGCCCATGCAGTAGCCTACAGTAGGTATGTTGACATCGATGCGCTCACCAACACGCACGCGCGCTTAAGATCACAACCATTGCCTTTGTTTCAGTTTAATTACAGGACCAAAAAACATGCGATTTTAAATATTTAAAAAATCATAACTTTCTTAATACTAGACCAATATGCATGATCTTTGTGTCATTTAAAAGCATTTGTTTGGCTCTTTTCAATGGTATGAGTATCATTTCTATATGATAAATTAAAAAAAAATTCCAACATACCTATTATATATCTATATCATTGTTTCTTCGCTCCGTTTCGCTAAAATGATGCACCCTATTATTAAAAGGTATGCTTTAGTTTAGGCGTTGCATGTACGATATCCAGAAATACACAATCTGTTTGCTGGTGGCTTTAAAATTGACAGTAATGTCAAATCAATATGATACGCACAAATTAGGATTGAAGTTAAAAAAGAAACATACCTGATTTTTTGGTGGTCCTTCTGATTTCACATTTTGTGTGGCTTGTATTTTGACTGTTTTGTCTTTACTAGACCTACTAGCACGCGAGGTGCTGGCTGAGCTCATCATATACAGTATATACAAAACAGGATATATGTACAAAATAGAAAATCTGAAAAAGAACGAAAAGATTGTCTTAGTATGTGAAATGACATAAATATCAGCACACCAGGAAATGGATCAATGAATGCGTCTAGAGAAAACGTGTGTATTCACAACAATGTTCGGTCTTGGATCTCAAAATGACTCACGTCTCATTAGCATAT
Source organism: Branchipolynoe longqiensis (assembly GCA_030323885.1). Lineage (NCBI taxonomy): Eukaryota > Metazoa > Annelida > Polychaeta > Phyllodocida > Polynoidae > Branchipolynoe > Branchipolynoe longqiensis. The sequence continues at coordinate 39,404,672 of CM059188.1, forward strand.
TAAATGACCATCGGTGTGATGGAGCTGCTTTGGAGGGACAATTTATAACAGGATTTTGCCGGTTGTACACGTTTCCGTATTCAATCGAGCTTTCGAGACGATATGAACGGGAAAATATAAAACCATGCGATAATCCACATTCCGAAAATAGAAACAAAAACACTTCAGCCAAGCCATGTGACGCGATGCTGAAATTTTCCCCATTTTCGGAGCCAGCGAAACTAACTTAAATCTATTTATTCGTGGTTACAGTTGAACTACGATTATACCACAACTATTATTCTATATGACTGTAGACAAATATATTATTTGAATGGAAAAGGAAATTAGTAATTGAAACAAAACTGGACGGCCACATTACCTGGAAAATTGCGCTCACAAAAGCAGAAAGGTCACGTGACTCTATGAGCTTGAAGCGCCGCCATGGATATTTTTCTTTAAGCTGCATATATCGCATAGTTATGGCATATTCTGAATGTTGTTCATAATAAAAGATGATCTTATCATATTATTATTAATAAATAACATGATAATAAACTAGAAGTTCGTCAGGATCTGGAAACATCGCATACGAGAGGTTGTCTGGCGAGATTACATACACTTCCGGGTTACGTCGAAAAGTAATGAGAACACTTGAATCTTTTTTTTCATGTTTACAACAACAATATTGTATGTTTTAGCGAATGATGCTGCCTTATATGTTAGTGTATGCATTCATTTATTGAATTTCGCATATCAGTCTAGTGAACTTTACGATTTGCGGCTGTGAGTTATCGACAGCATATTCATGAGGTCAGAGTAAACAGGAGTCAAAGGTTATATGCCATATATGGGAATGACCTTATTTGCATAGCCAATCAAAATCGTTTGCCTTAGAATGTCGCCTTAGTCCCCAAATGCTCTCCGGTTAATCGACACGCGCTAAGTTAGGTCAGTCGAAAAGCGGTGAGGCAAGGCTGTAAGTATTGGTTTCTGTTTGTCAGACAGTTAGCATATTTACTGCACTTGTATATCACCAGTTTATTCATTTTATGTGGTAATGATTGAAATTCACAATGAACAGAATATGTGTCGGGTTACCTGAGGCTGAGGATATTGCTTGGTGATGCCATAGACAAAGTCATCACAGATATCGACTATTCAATTCAATTCTTTTATTTTAACTCTCTGCAAGGTATGTTTACAATTAACTGAGGTGGTACAATAATGCATACAAATTCATTACAGACAGAAAGGATCCCAGAAAAGCCATGCTAATCGAGCTGGTCTCCGTGATGTAAATGAACAAGTGATGACAATAACAAATGATTAAACTTAAGCTACATTTTTAACTAATGATTATGATGAGATACTGATGCATCTCTTCACAGTTAGTAAAAAACAAAGTAATGATAGGAATATTATATTTATATTGTGTTCTAAGCCGTGTTCACACACGGGCGTTAAGTCGCCTCAACTAGTTCGCCTTGTCTAGTTCGGCTCACATTCGTCATGTGGACGCGACGCCGAGGTGGATTAGGGCTGATTCGCCTCATCTAGTTCGCTTCAAGTAAACCACATCGCGAGGTAGTCCAGATGAACCGAACTAGCTTAAGTCGGCCCAAGTTACTAGTGTGAACGGTAGCGGCTTAGATGAGCCGGATTAAGGACGTCACACGCATGCACAGTCGAGACCTGATTTTGTTGACTTTCCGGGCGATCAAAAGCGCATATTATATAATTTGGTCTATGATAGAGCTAGCTGTGCACAGATATTTTTTTCATCATTTATTTTTAGGGTTTCACTGCCCAGCAGAAGTTTTGACCGTTCCAAAACAATACGATTCAGTCCATACATATCTAGGTCGAACCCACACTATCTCATGGCGACGTCAACTAACCGAAACTGGTGCTGGTCAGTATGGACTTGCTCATGCACAGATATCGATTTCCGCCTTAAACTGCCCCAAGTACTGCGTGTGTGGACACGACACACTTTCACGCCTAGTTTGCCTTATCTAGTTCGGCCTAAAGTTGTGCTGTGTGAACACGGTTATGGATTCATTTATTTTGTATGTATGTTAATAGGGGTAAATCTTATTTCCTATCGTAGCATCATAATTTTATCATCATCATGCTGATACACATACACCCATTGACACTGTAGTCACTAACACTTACAAAGTTACATCCCCTTTTAAACATGCATTTTAGAATTGTGGCAATGCCAGAAAATTGGGTATCAGCAATACTGAATACACTGACTGTGCTTTGGTGAGATGGGGAATTAATTAACGTGCAACTCTTTGAAAGAACTTTGAAAACAGTACATGAAAATCCATCAATCATAGCTTTAGTATGCAACAGGAAGTAGAATGCCCGCCTCCAGTATCAAATGGTTACTTATCTCGACACAGAGTTGGTGAAATGGGAGAGAAAGCAAAAAGACAAGATGGCGGCCATCGAACGCCGTCGATTTCACCATTAAATTCTATCAAACTATATGTTTTATTATATTTTTCAACTCAAAGGTAGGGAGGAAATATTAAGACATATAAAAAGAATAATTGTTGCTTCTTAGATTGTGAAGTTAGGCTCTCATTTCATTTCCCCGCTTTTTCAACAGTTTTATATAGGGCCGGTATTCACCCGTGTACTGCGTGAATCCTTTATCTAGTCAATCGATTGATTATTAAGGGTGGTAGAGCCAACTCAATTTCGATTATTTGTTTCACTGCTTTTAGCATTACAAGTGTATTCCTAAAATCTAGATATTTAGTCATTTTTTGTTCTAACTTCCTTAATAATCAAGATAACCCAACTGACATTTTCAGTGTATGTAGACCCCAACATGCTCCATCGATTCCACCCATTACAATAAAAGCTAGTGCATACGTTAGTGATTTAGAAATGTTATATAAATTACTGGTTGTGTAATGAGTAAATCCATGGATCCATTCTACTTCTTTCATTTTGGCTGGATATCTGTCAATTCTTGATGGATTTTGACCTGACAAAAACTGAAATCTGTCAAATTTAATGGGAATTAAAATGGCAGCATCCCACTAAATCTGAGGACAGCTAACCCCACCGAATCCTGATTTCTCGGGGTCACTGTGTGACCTGCATTCAGCATGGCTTTCTATGTGTCTAATCCTACCATGGGTAATTTGGGGACCTAGTAAACTACCTTTTCGACCTTATATCATCATGGAACTTCACACAATAGTCAATTAATAACAGCTTTACATGAGCATCTACTTTTTAAAGATGCCTGAAATATATAGAAGGTGGATTTTGAGCATTGAAATCAGGTCAAATCTTCAGAACATGAGAAAATATGGAAAGAGTGAATGGTGAAAAATGTAAAAATGAGGTTGTAGAAGGATATTTTATCTATATGATAGGCTGGAATTCCTATGGAATAGCTAGCTCCAAAGGGCTAATGCAAATTGTGCATTATGGGACACCCCTTTACTATTGACCTGTCTATTCTGGGAACAACAATTTGGCACACAACGGCCGATGCTGGTACGCGCACATACCTACTGTTCATGTGTTAAATTTGTTAATGTTTATTTATATATTGAAAACAAATATCAGCTAATCGTATATAAATGTGCTGCGTTTATAAATTTGTCTCATACTCATAGATGCCCAGCCACCAACTGGAGTGCTCAGACTGGATAATGTGTAGAATGCCATTCATTTTCATGATTTACAATGAATCTAAGTGCTGCAACAAGCACTATGTATAGTTCTTTTACGATCATATAACTATTTTACCTCGGTACTGAGCCTCAGGCTACTCATAGCCGAGGGAGAAGGAAGCACATTCGGGTCCAGCAATTAGCATAAACAACTCACGACCGGAGGACATTCGTACTAACTGTAAGTATTGATTTCACAATGATGCATATTGTTTGGGATACCTTGTAGCATCTTTTAGCAAAGTCTTTAGAACTTTGTGATGCTTTTATTAACTTTTATGGGTGTTTTAGATTTCTAGAACACCGATAGAACAAAGCAACATTTTTTCCTTTGTTCTACATGCCGTCCATTGCCGAATGGAGAGCAATGTTGGCTGGAGCCACATCACGTTGGGATTTTTCCTCGGTTTCTTTTATGGATTTGCGTTGGAAATTAATCCTGGGTTTCTTTTATAGACGCCCCACAATTTTTAGGCGCACCTCCGAGTTTCATAGCATTTTCTCCAACTTGCTGGCGCAGTAGCTGCAGGGGGGGATAAGTGTACGGAACAGAGAGTGTGGGATGCTACCGATACACTGGTCCCTACCCCTCGTTTGGTTTTGGTTTCAATATGACTTACCTATGACTATACACTTTAGCCTGTTCACGCCTGTGTTGGAACGGTGTAAATACGTAATCCAATACCACTAGATGCACAGATGTAGTTTTTGTTAACCTGTTGTGACATTTAGAATGAACTGCGGTTTATAGTAACTTTCTTTTGATTGTTACAGACTACCGATGGCTACGAAGCAGAGTAAGCCTGCTGCAGCAGCAGCAGCAGCGTGCCCGGCTGAGGAGTATGATTCATCTCCGATGGTGACAGTCCCGCTGTCGACTGAAGGCGGTGCGCATGCCATGTCAGACCCGGATGTTGACAATGGGCTGGACGTAGTGGGCACCGTCCCGTTGGACTGGGAAGCCCGCATGACCACTCTCCTCGAGGCCAGGCTGGAGGAGTTTCGCCCTTCTAGGCCTCGGGTTAAGAGGCCTCCACCTCCACAGGAGGATTCAGACTGGGAGGACATTAGTGAGGACGATTTTCCCGAGGTGGACTCGTCTCCGGGGCCACCTCCTCTGAAAAAGAAGAGGAAGCCAAAGAAGGCAGTGAGTTCATCTGGAGATGAATTCACCAAGGCGAGGAAGAAGGTCGTAAAAAAGAAGACCAAGAAGTGCCATACGAAGAAGAAAGATTCTTCTTCGGATTCTTCCTCCGACTCGTCATCAACGGAGTCAGACTCGGAAACTGAGCATACAGGAGTGTATGCAAAGATCGGAGGCAAAGTGAGGAAGAAGTGCGCCGTAGACAAGGCAAAGAAAGTTTTGACGACGACTATGATGCGGGAGACCATTAAAGGCCATTTCAATACATTCAAGCCCGCTGAAGTTATCACCAAGGTTGGTGAGAAACTTACGGGGATCAAGGGGATCCTGGATTCCATCGTAAAGGAGATGGACAGAGATATCCACCTGAGTGAGGACCGTAACAAGTTTGGAGGGGTCCTACACACCGTCCAAAAGCCGGTACTGGGAGCCTTGACAGCGATTGGGCCAGTGGCCAATCGGATGCAGACTGAGAACAATTCTCGTCTTTGGCCAGGACCATAGATTTGGGAATAGCCATGTTGACCGCGGAAAGTAATTTCTTGTCGTACAGACGGTTTGAAAATGTCTTCAAAGCTGTCAGTACTGATGCGGGTAAAGAGGTGGCCCACTGTAAGAAAGTGGTGGATAATGACGGGAAAGAGTATACTCTTTTCCTACTGCCCAAGCCAGTGATGGGGAAACCACTGGATAAGTCCAAGATGTTTGGAGGGCAGCTCCAGTACCTCTTTAAAGAGGTCGAAACTGGATCAAAGTGTGGGAAGCATATGGATGCAAAGAGAAAACCCACTGATGCCAACACACTCTTCCGGAAGGGCCGTGCAGATTTTCGCGACCGGCAGAGGTGGTCAGTCCGACCCGACCTACGGCATCCAGCCGAGAGGCCGAGGGCAGCGCCAGCCATTCGGCTGGAATGATGGAAACCGGCCATTCAAGAGGGAGTACACTCCCAGCAAGCCGTTCCCTCGACCAGGGAACAAGTAGAGGTAGCAACGCAAACCTCAGAGGCCACAGAAACACCTGGCTAGCAATGTTTAAAAAAATTTAGACGAGTGGAAGTTGATTACTGATAACTTAACTGTTTTAAGTGCTGTAGAGGGGGTACGTATTCCCTTTACCCAATTACCAGTACAGGAAACTGTCGGTTTGATGTCAGCGAGAGAGAGGCACTAGCTAAACAGGTGTGGAAATTTTGTGAGAAAGGCATAATACAGAAGGTAAACCATGAGATAGGAGAATTTATTTCAAATATTTTTTCCCGGCCGGAACCCGATGGTGATGTTCGGATGATTCTAGATCTAACAAGACTAAACAAGATGGCTGAATATAAACATTTTAAGATGTTTTCTCTCGAGACGGCACAAGATTTGATAACACAAGGTTCTTGGCTGGCTAGCTAGTGTGGATCTATGAGATGCATATTACACGATCCCTATTTATGAAGCAGATAGAAAATTTCTCCGATTTATTTGGGATGAACAACTGTATGAATTCACTTGTATGCCAAATGGTTTAGTGCTACTTAAACCAATTTTTTTCGCTGATGGCGAAGTTTGTAGATACGGCGACCCATTTGCTAAGATTAATGAGGCTATACGGTATTATCGGTATTAATGAGGCCATACGGGCTTATCGGTATTATGATAGCCTATGCCCCTGCTATTCTATATGGGAAAGCTCACATTAAGTCGCTAGAGATAGATAAGAATTTAGCATTAGCCCGTACTAAAGGGAATTTTGAACGAAAGATGTCTATTTCAGCAGAGGGATTAAAGGATATTGAGTGGTGGTTTAAACATATTAACTCCTCTCCAAATCCGATACGCATGGGTGAACCCAACACTGTCATTACGACGGATGCACCATTAGAAGGATGGGGTGCCCATTGTGACAGTTTAGCAACTGGAGGCCAATGGCTAGAGGAAGAAATTTCAGACCATATTAATGTTCTGGAATTAAGAGCGGTTTATTTGGGGTTATGCAGTTTAATCTGCATACCAAACTTTCATGTCAGAATTTTGACAGACAATACTACCGCAATGGCTTACATCCATAACATGGGAGGGACTACGTCTAAACCGTGTAATAAAATAGCAAAATTAATTTGGAATTGGGCGCAAGAGGATGACATTTGGCTAACGGTAGCACATATCCCAGGTAGTCAGAACACATTGGCAGATAGAAAGAGTCAAGATTTCCATGATCATTTGGAGTGGTCGTTGAATGACGCTATTTTTGAACAAATTTGTCAAAAATGGGGACGGCCAGAGGTAGACTTGTTTGCGTCAAGAAATAACTATAAAATAGCTAAATATGTCTCTTGGCATCCAGAGCTCAATGCTTGGCAAGTGGATGCATTTTCATTGATTTGGGAAAATAATTTTTATTATATTTTCCCACCATTCAGCATTATCAGCAGACTGGCCAAGAAGATCAGAATGGATCGGAGACACACAATTCTGATAGTGCCCGATTGGGACACACAGCCATGGCTAGCAGCAGTGGCATTGGGAGCAAAAGACTGCCTCAGATTCCCAAGAACACGTGGAAATCTAACCCACCAAGGTCCGCTGACCACTCATGGAGATGTGTCGACAACACCCCTCCTGGCATTCCTTTTCTAAATAAACATTTAGAACAATTTGGATTGGATAAGATTACCCAACAAAGACTGGTGTATCATGCATGGCGAAAAGGAACAGTAGAATTATATACAAGTTATTTAAGGAAGTGGGGTGTTCATTGTTTGATTAAGAATGTTAAGCCTTTAAAGCCTACTATAGCCCAGGTAGTTAGATTTCTAAGAATGTTAGAAAGATGAGGGACTATTAATGCAGCAAGATGTGCATTATCGATTGTCTTACCAAGGGTAGACAGACAAACGGTTGGTAAACACCAGGTCATACACTGGTTCTTAAGATCGGTGTATGAAAGGAATCCCCCAAAGACCAAATATAGTTGGCTTTGGGATGTTTCAGTACTATTTAAAATGTTTAAATCCTGCCTAGCAATTATTATTTAGACATTAAGCAGCTAGGATTTAAGTTAGCAGTACTTTTGCTGCTAGTAACAAGCCATAGAGGACAGACCATTATAGCATTATCTCTAGATGGACTGGAGATAGATAAAAAGGAGTCAATGTTTGATTTGACACAATTGTTAAAATCAAACCGCACATGGGACCCTTTGTCCACGGTGCATGTTAATGGCTTCCCAGACAACCGATGATTGTGTGTAGTTTCAGCCATACAGGCTTATATATCCAAGACAAAAGAAATTAGAAATTCAAGACAGCTTTTGGTGAGTTTTAGTAAACCACACAAAGGAATCTCGAGAGACACACTCGCAAGGTGGACCATTAAAGTCCTGAAGGCTGCAGGAGTGGATACGGGATGATATGCTTCCCATTCAACAAGGGGAGCAATGGTCTCGAAAGCACGACTGCTAGGAATCTCCGTTAAGAGGATCCTCGCACCCGCAGGCTGGAAGACTCCTAGATCGTTTGCAACAAACGACTAGAAAAGTCAAGCGGCCTTGCGACACTAGACAGGTGAGAACAAGACAGGTGAGAAAGTTACAAGTATACTTTGTGTTAATACTAATGTATACTGAATTGAATGAATAGTAATAATAATAATGTATTGATTTGGAATGAATTGTGGATAAAAATGAATTTACGTAAAAGTCGCCCTCGGCTACGAGTAGCCTGAGGCTTGGTACCGAGGTAAAATAGTACAGTTATACGAATCTTACCTGAGTACAGATGATGGATAACTGTTGTTTTCCCGAGGTACAAGCCTCGGATAGTCGTGGGCTAGGGCCCGCCCACCACACCCTGCCACGACTATCATGTTTGCTTGTGCCAAGACGAAATCATTGAAGTATCTATATAAGTTTAAGATCATTTTTATCCTGAATAAGTAGGTAAAGATTGCTGGACCCGGATGTGCTTCCTTCTCCCTAGCCCACGACTATCCGAGGCTTGTACCTCGGGAAAACAACATTTATCCATCATCTGTACCCAGGTAAGATTCGTAGAACTATACTCTCTCTTTCTCTTTGTCATTGTTTTTAAGTTTAAAATTGGCAATCGCTGTATTTGCTCCCTGTATCTTGTGAGTAGGGCCTGCTGTCATAACATGCTTTTAATTTTGTTGTTGCTTTTTTTTGTAAACACAGGTAGGTCGTTAGAGCAACTTCAGACCACTCAACAAGCATGACGTACCACAGGGATACGAGAAGTTTATTACAATGGTGTGCCCCCAGTCTTAAATCTGCATGGTTAGGATTGGTTTGATCGTTCTAATTAAAACCATCTGCTTTGCTTCATTACTTCAAATTTGTATATATAAAAAATATATCTATGATTTTTCTCCAGGTATTTGTTGGGATCGACCCTTAGGTGTGGCTTGTAATGCGGAAACCAGAATATTTCTTCTCCAATTCCCTTGCTGTCCCTACCCTCGCTTTCGCTATAGCACCCTTGAAGCATGAGTAGAGTAAGATGGATAAGATTATATTTGCAACTATTGAACTACTATTATTAAGCAGCCACTTTCCTTAGACCCTGTTATAGATTATACTCTTAGTTTGAAGCTGTAGCTACTAGTGTCTTTGCTGTTAATGCCTGTTCTCTTTCTCTATTGTGTATTGAAGTAATTTAAGGTTGTTAGAAGTAGTTTAATTAATCATTTAATGGCAGTGGCTATGTGTACGTGAACCTTATTCGTAGCCTGCTGGTCTAGACGTACAGCAGTGTCTGCACATGTGCCCTAGTTCCTCACGTATCTTTAGCCTCCATGGCTATGCATACGTGAGCAACTACCCTAACTATCACAGTAATTTGTGCTTTTTGGTGCTTTGAAAGCAAATTTCCATTAAATAGTTCAGATCTTTCTCTACAATTTCACATTCAGCTGTTTTTTAAATCAGCCAATTGGAAGTTCTTGAATTTATTTTGCAAAAATAAGTTTTTGAGGCCGTGATCCAGTATGGCTACCACTGACACTCAGAATATCCCAACTGTCACTATTATCTCTGCTTTTTAATCCTTTGAGAGAAAATTGCTCTTAGGTTAAATTAAATACTTCAGATCTTCCTCTTCAATCGCGTATTAAGGTCTTTTTAATCGGCCCAATGAAAGCTTTAAAATCTATTTTGCAAAAATAAATGCTCCGCATAGACATAGCATTGCTGCAGCACAAATTACTGCGTTGTTGTACCCTTTGTGAGTATAATGATCTAATGCATATATCCAAGACAAAACTAGCCATAGTTAAACATTTTGAGCTAAGATACATACAATTCCACACAAAAACAATCAGCCACTTTAAGGTGTCCACATCACCATTATTTTAAACAAGAACTAAGATGAGCTGAAACTAGCACATTTCATAGCTGCACGTCCGCATTGCTCAACGTCAACAGTGTAAGTGGCAAATTTCAAATGGATGCGCACACATTTCGCGAGACACATGCTCACGCATCCTCATGTACGCATAGACTGCTAGGCTACGCGTACGGCTCACATATGTGTAGACACTACATTAATTAATACACATGTATATAAAAATATCATTTTTCACATCATTTGTTATCATTTCTATTAGAAGTACTAGTTCCCAGATCTCGGTGACACTTATCCGCTGTGGATTTTGCATGCTCTTACTGTTAGTATTAGTATTAGCATATATATATAAGCATATGTACAACACCACGTATTCTCAGGTGGTCACCCATCCAAGTATTAGAAACAATTATGTCTAGATACTAAGTCTTATTTAAATTGATATCTATCTTCTAGTTCTACAATAATAAGTAATATCAATAATCAGATATCCTTGTTTCTACTGAACTAATGACAATATTAAAACTGTATACTATAGTCAAATGAAAGATAACAATTTTCAAAACCAAAACACTTGTTTAGATTTGATTCTACACAGCTTATTTACATAATGGTGGTGCACTTATTAAACATGTGTTGCTCTATAGAAAAGTATACTAAGTCTTTAAAGCGACCAGCTATAAGTCGCTGAGAGACGACCCGTACTCCGACAAATGCTTTCCAAGCATTCGTTTACCTGTTTTCAGTTTATGCAACTACATATCTGGGGGCAGAGTGCTGACATTGCTTGCTTCTGTTGTGTTTTATTTAGTCCAGCAGCACTGACACTTTTAGACAACCAAATAGAGAAATAAATGTTAGAAAATGCAATCTAAAATGATAAATATGAAGTTCAAATGTTTATTTATCATAACCAGCTACTTTTTGTGTGAATAATTGATTAAATCATGTAGATCAGGGGGCGGGTAGGATGACTGTGGATGCCACGGAGAGCAGATTGGTTCAATAAACCAAGTTGAAGCGTACTTATATTACATCTTGGCGTTCTTCTGTGAGAGTCGGAGGTCCGTTGGCCATTACACTATGCTTAAGTCGTCGTCAAAAAGACTGGGAATCGATGCAGCGACTGTGGGCCCGGTAGAGTGTGTCTGCAAAGAACATAATCGATCCTTTAAAGGGACCAGATATAGGTCACTGAGACACTAACCGTACTCCGACAAATGCTCTCCAAGCATACTTTGCCAGTTTTCAGTTTATGCAACTAGATATGTGAGGCGGAGAGTGTTGACATTGGTTGCTTCTGTTGTGTTTCATTTTGTCCAGCAGCACTGACACTTTTAGACAACCATATAGAAAAAGAAATGTTAGAAATTGCAATCTAAAATGAGAAATATAAAGTTCAAATGTTTATTTATCATAACCAGCTACTTTTTGTGTGAATAATTGATTAAATCATGTAGATTAATAGACTTTAAAAGTTGAATTGAGAGCTTTCTATGGCTGTTATCTTGGTGGTTGCCATGGCTTCCCCTGTGTGTGGGGAACCCCTCTAGGTCATGTGATAAGGGAATCCCACCTATGATGTCATTCATACATCACAGACCTCAACTCTCCTCCCACATGTTCAGTGGCATGAACTGAACAAATTAAGCAAAGGTATGTTTGGAGAGCTTTTGATGCTGGATTCATTTGTTTCTGGGTGAGGTATAACCGGGAACTTTAATAGAACCTGTTGCTGCTGAAGCTTATGATAATCTCGCCGTTGTTATGGCCTTTGCTGGTGACACGGCGTTAAGCAATCACCACTAACTAACTATGATGTCAGAATTTTTGTGTGCTTGCCAAAGTTAATTTGGCGTGTTTTTTCTTCAAATATCTCCTAAATTAACCATTTAACATAAACGTTACTTCAAACGAAAGTAAAGTAGATTATGTTCAATCTAATGTAGGAAAAATGAATGAATTCAAAACAATCAGTCTATGCAACTTTAGTTTGTTCCCTTTTGTCTTGATATCTGAGTACAAGGAAGCACATACATCCAACCAACTCAGATCACCGCTTGATGTAATTGTGTGTGCTTAATCTAGTCACAATAAATAGTGAACTATTATTAACGGTCACCTTTCACCACATCTGATTAGTTAGCTGCGGGTAACATAAGAATTGTGTGTATTGTGTTTCTAAAACAAAGGTGAATATTACCGATGTATTTGTGGGGTGCTATACCTGGAACAAGTATCATGTGCCCCCAATTTATTATTAGAATATAATGCGAAAATAAAGTTGTCATTATGGTGCTACACTCTATAAATAACTGTAACAATATATGTTGGCCTGGTCCCTTGGCAATATACAAATACATTTTCATTAAACGCTTGTTAGAAGTTTTATTATTTTAATTATTGCAACGTTGCTATTTTATTGTTTTATGAGTGTTAACGACATACAATCAGATAAGAGAGGAAATTTAAGCAGACACATTTCTGACTGACTAGACGGGATGACCGAATGAGTTGAGCGTCCGTCCGAGTTGAGCGTGGTCTCCCAGTGGGGCAGCACTATAAAGTCGCTGAGTGTGCCCTGTCACAAGTCGGTATTCGTCCTGATATGACCTTAGATTTTGACAGGACGTAAAACTCAACGGCATGAAACCCCTAATAAGTTATTTTGCGTCCATTATTTGCAGGAGGTCGGCGTTGCCGTGGTTTGTAACCAAGTCACAACGGCAGACCCATGGCTGCCTCTGCTCGGAGCCAGCTATATGGCTTGGCTGCTCTCGTGGGTGCCGTCGGAGTTGGTGGCTTTGCATGGAACACTTCCCGAAAGTCACATTCATCTGCTCCTCATCTCAGATATTCAGCCAAATGCAACTTCCCAGAACTAAGCAAGCACAATAATGTCATGGCCAACGTCCTGAACCTTGACGTATGTTAATTAACACTTACTTACTTACTTACTTACTTACTTACTTACTTACTTTAAGGTTGCATAGTCCAATCAAAATATAACATTTTCAAAACGAAACCACTTATCTAGATTAGATTCTACATATATATCTAACTTAGATACTGGTGCACTTATCAAACATTTGTTAGTATACAGAATTAATTTGGCATGTTTTTGCATCAAATATCTCCAAAGCTAGCCATTTAAGTTAAGTTACTTCAAACTAAAGTAAAGTAGACTATAATGATTAAATCTAATGCATTTATCGCAGAAAGTGGCAAAACCCTAAAACCATCGGACAATGCAACTTTAATCACAACTTACTCCAGTTCAATTAATCTTTTATTGGTAGTTTAAAAAAATTATCACTGAAACCAATAAAATAACAGGAGAAGATGGATCATTCTCTGAAACTGGGCGCTAATGAAAGTGTGACATGGAAACCCAAAGTGAAAACCTTCCAAGTAGTAGCCGAAAACATTCCAAATAATAGCAGAATCCATGTCTATATAAAGTTTTACATGCATTTTGATCAATTAAATACATGTATTGCTAACATACCAACAATAATTATTTGACTTGCTACCAAGAAAGAGAAAGAATTAATTATCACTATCATAACGTGGAATTCAAATATGTGGTGCCCTGTTTCGGAGAATGACCTATACATCACTACTAGCTAGATTCTATTGGTATTGTACCAACTTGATGGCATGTCCAAAATATCAATTGTAAGTTTCCCTATTTCAATAACGGCATCGGGTTAACTATTGCAGATGTATGACCACCTTCGTAGTAAGACGACCCCGAATGGCTGGAGCCTTGACCAGTGTATCCAGACTGGTGTAGATAATCCCGGCCATCCTTTCATTACCACAGTGGGCTGTGTAGCTGGAGACGAAGAGAGCTATGAGGTATGTAGATAAATTTTTTCTTCATAAAGACTGTTAATGGCAAAATGTGCCTCATAACAGAAATACTCGCTAACTTCAATCAATATAATTCTCACCGTATATCAAATGTGTCAGGACATCCATAATTCTTTTAAAGCAGCATAGTCAGATGAAAACATCAAATTTTCAAAACCAAAACAATTATCTAGATTTGATTCTACGTATCTTAACTTAGATACTGGTACACTTATCAAACATTTGTCACCACATAGAATGGCATGTAGAGCCAATTTAATAGAATCTGTTACTGCAGAAGCCTATGATGTCCGAGTTTTGGCATACTTTCCAAAATAATTTTTTCAACTTCGCACTCCAAATATATCAAAAGTTAGGCTTTTAAAATGAGTTACTTGAAACTAAAGTAAGGTAGATTATAACAATCAACCTAATATTTTTATCTAAAAAAAAGAAGACAGAAACCAAAAATACAACCTATTATATTTATCTCAGAAAATGACAGAGACTCAAAATCAGCGGACTATGTAACTTTAAATAACAATGTCAAAATATGATGACTACTTTTTCTGAAGGTCCCTTTTTTTGCTGGTTTTTAGGTGTTTTCGGAGTTCTTTGATAAAGTCATTGACGAGCGCATGAATGGTTACCAACCCTCAGACCTGCACCCTACTGACTTGGAGTGGGAGAAGCTGAAAGGTGGTTCTTTGGATCCGAATTATGTCCTGTCCTCTAGGGTGCGCACGGGACGCTCCATCCGGGGCCTTGGCCTGCCGCCCGCTTGCTGTCGCGCAGAACGCCGTGAGGTGGAGCGCGTCGTTGTGGATGCTTTGGCTAACTTGTCAGGCCCACTAAAGGGAAAGTACTACCCACTGGCAAAAATGTCTGAAAGGGAACAGAACCTGCTGATAGAAGACCACTTTCTGTTTGACAAGCCTGTCTCGCCACTCTTATTATCCGCAGGCATGGCTCGTGATTGGCCTGATGCCCGTGGTATCTGGTAAGGACACTTTCTTTTTGTTATTTCGTTGATGTTCTTTAAAAAAATAAAGTGCCGTGGTTACTCTCCGATTAAGGTTACGATTGAAAAAGACCGAGTGAAGTGTAGTTTTATAATTTTTGTAATTGTGTTGAACAACTGTTTAAGATTAGAAAACTTAATTTGTTTCGTTAAGAACGCGTCTTTTCCAGTGATTAAAGCTAAATCTCCTCCAAAATAAATGAAATTGGAAAGTGTAATTTATATTCCGCATCATGTGAACCTGGTCCTATATTCTCAATGCTACAACAAATGTGTATTTAAAGTAACCTAGTCATTTTTAGGCGGGGGATACATTAGTTGTTTAAGCAGGGAAAATTTCAATCGCGGACAATGGGGAGCTTTCATAAGCCATTTCTCTCACTTGGTGGCAGCACCCGTTCCCGGTCCAAGTCGGCCATCATGGTTGGATAGAAGGGTGTAGGTGTATGACTCAGTAAAATAATACTGTTAAACTATGGGCATCCTCACTTAGGTCATTGCATGGTCAGCTTAGGAACAGACTATCACAAGATACCGTAGACGGAATCTTATTTTAAGACAGCATGGTAGGTGGGGTACCAACATTAAGGAGGAGGTTTTGGTTATGTCGAAACATTTAACCACTATCGCTATAACTTGTATAAGTCTGTATCAGGATGTCTACAGAACCTGATCAGAGTTGAAAAAAAGCTATTTCACGTATACAAATTGAGCAGTACATTAATATCACTTGTGTAACATGGAAAACAAACACATCCAGAACATCATTTTAACATACACAACAAATTCAAACAAAATTTAATGGGGGACCTCCGACTTTTTAGTTCAAATTCCTGCCGTTCGCGGCACACTGTCACACTGCAAACTCAATGGCTATGAGCAATCTTCATACAGAAAAAGTGAAATATCTCTAAAACCACACAACTTAGAAACGAACTGCTTGGAACACGTATAGAAAACATTCAACGAATAGATTATATTAAATTTATACGGTTAGGATTCTGTATATCTATTAATTTTGAATAAAATAGATGTTTTGCACTGCGCATACTGGCAAACTCAATGCATTGTCAATGGCCGTGAGCAATCTTGAATTATATTCATACAGAAGAAGTGAAATATCTCTAAAACCACACCACCTAGAGACAAACTGCTTGGTACACATATAGAAAACATATTCAACGAATAGATTATATTAAATTTATAAGGTTACGTTTCTGTATTTCTATTAATTTTGAATAAAATAAACGTTTTGCACTGCGCGTCCCGGCAAACTCAATGCATTGTCAATGGCCGTGAATAATCTTCATACAGAAGAAGTGAAATATCTCTAAAACCACATCACCTAGAGGCAAACCGCTTGGTACACATATAGAAAACATATTCAACGAATAGATTATATTAAATTTATACGGTTAGGGTTCTGCATTTCTATTAATTTTGAATAAAATAAACATTTTGCACTGTGCGTACCAGCAAACTCAAAGCATTGTCAATGGCCGTTTAGGCCCACTAGTACCAACGCGCCATCAAGTGTCGGAAAAATTAACTACACCACATGTCCCCCATCCCCCATTGATTACAGTTAAGCAAAGATCTTGTCTTACAAGAAAAAAGTTGACAAAAATGTTTGGATAAATGTAAGGTGTTGGTGTGTAGATTTTCACATATTTACTTTAGCACCAAATCATACAAGCATACTTTAAATACATTTGGTGGGATAGATTATATACATGTAGTATTGCTAACATACTTAACACACAGAGGCAACAATAATTATTTGACTTGCTACCAAAGAAAGAAAGAATTCATTATCACCATTGTAACATGGGAACCAAATATGTGGTGCCGTGTTTCAGAGAATGGCCCATATATTACTTATCTGCTAACTGATTTGGTAGGCTGAAAGTTGTATCAAGATGTCTACGGTACCTTGTATTTCAAGGTGGTCACCCATCCAATTGTTCATGAGCCTCAACTAGGTGCTTTGGTAATCAGATGAGAACCGAGGTTTCCGATTTGATATTGGCCTATTATCACTATGTATGACCTTCTAGATGGCAATTCATTTTGACTTCAGGCACAACAATGAGAAGAACTTCCTCGTGTGGATTAACGAAGAAGATCACACCCGTGTCATCTCGATGGAGAAGGGTGGCGACATGCGATCAGTCTTCAAGCGGTTCTGCACCGGCTTGCAGGAAGTGGAGAAAAACATCAAGGCTAAGGGCTGGGAGTTCATGTGGAATAAGCATCTTGGCTATGTGCTCACCTGCCCCAGCAACCTGGGCACTGGACTCCGTGCTGGCGTGCACGTCAAACTCCCTAATCTTGGCTCTGACCAGCGTTTCAATGAGATCCTCAACAATATGCGTCTTCAAAAGCGTGGCACTGGTGGCGTGGACACTGCTGCCACTGGTGGTACATTCGACATTTCCAACGCTGACCGGCTTGGTAAATCTGAGGTTATGTTAGTGCAGGAGGTAGTTGATGGTGTGAGCCTTCTCATTCAAATGGAAAAGCGTCTGGAGAAAAATCAGTGCATTAATGATCTTATCATGAAGACAACAGGTTCCTCCAAGTGCCACTAAGCCATGGACAATACTGTTATCAAAACTTAATCCTCATTCCATCACCTGATTGGTAATAATAGTTGGTCATAATATATGTTCAGCATCAGTCTTTTGTCTTCTTTTTTCCTTAATTTCTTTTTACTGCCTCCCAATAATAATTTCCATGGTAGATCAAATATTTAAAAGCGTGTATCCCTCCCGTGCGCACGCATCAACATCATGCATATTAAAAAATTGAAAGAATCTAGATGAATTATGTGAATATTTTCTAATTATCTTTTCCCCTCCAAACCCGGAAGTAGATCGAGCAAGCATGGCATGGCTAATTTAGAACGCCATACATCAAAGCTCTGTGATTAGTTATATCTGTTATAATAACTACATTTTACTTTTTGCTTATAACCGTGGACCTATGTTAATCTTGATCATCCAATTTTGTGGCTTTGTCCTGGATTTGGCAGCTATTCTTAAGGCTGCTTATTTATAATTAATTGTGCTTAGATTACTAAATTGTCAGGAGTGTATTCATAGTACAGTTAAATGATAATGAAAGATAAAGTGTGGCGTTGTTTCTTCATTGGCTGGCCAGATCACCTGGGCCGCGTCCATGGTCCGTCTCGGAGGCGCCGCGGAGACGTCTCCGTGATGCTTTTTGGCCTATTTGCATTCAGGGTCCGTCTCGGAGACGCCTCCCTTTTCAGACGAGATGAAAAGCGCCTCAAAAATGGCTGCTGTATTCAGTGGTTTCAGCCAATCACCGTGCAGCTTTTCCATTGCAAATGGCCGCTGCCTATGGGGGTGGCCATTTTGAGACAACAAACTGCCTTTGCCATTCAGACTAGTGTGACGTCACCGAGACGGACCCTGAACACGGCCATGATGTCTGTGATACCTTTTTTTTTTCTTGGGGAAGGAGATGAGTTGAATGGGGTTGGGGGATCCTTCGCATTGCTATCCGAAGTATCATATATCTGCGACAATCATCGACATGCGATAATATAAATGACACAGAATGATTACGAGAAATCCTAACATGCCACATCAGTTTTGTCCTATGCGTGCATTGCACTTCGGATAAATCTTATCCAAGACGGTGTCAAATTACGAATTTCTAGGGCAAGGAGCAGTGGAATAAGGAAGACTAATTATTTGCAACTAAAATTTCCCCCGCTTAATCTACTAATGTTTAACCAAATCCCAAACCTATGAGGTAGAAATACGATTTTAAGACCCACCCATATGGCCTTGTGCTTTATATTACAGGACCCATATCTATCATGGATTGATGTCAAACTGGACGAAGCTGTGTAGTGGATGAATCTAATTTTATATCAATCCGCGATGATTATTTATTACACCACTGACATGGTTTGTTTAGAAATGGCAAATTTGAGATAGCTCTTGAATTTATCATTTAGCTTTTAATCACTATTTTGTTCTCAATTTCTAAGATTGAATTGTTATTTATGAAGTACCTCACTCAATACCCAATTAAGTTAATTTGACAAAAGTAAAGATCTTATTTTGACCTAAATGCCAACTGTGCTGTAGCTTTTAATATATATTTGAAAATGTTGCGTTTCTTGTCATAATCAGAGGTTGCGGCATATTAAGACTAGTTAGAACTGGCTTAAATTGAAAATATTTGTGAAGCTACTACCGTTAGCAGGGAAAGATGGAATGTCGAAAAATGTCTTAGCTATGGAACTATTTTCTCGTGACTTCATATGGAAATAGTGCCAGGTAAGTAATTTTTGCTACTGTGTAAAATGTGATCCAAGATCCAAGATGGCGGTTAAAGCTGGATCCAGTAGCTGCAAGCAGGATTGGAGAACCAGATTGTCATGTGGGCTGGAATTAATGTAGCAGTCACACTACGACGACAAGCAGCGGCGACACCCACTTCGCGGATTGTCGCGCAGGTGTCTCCGCGACACCTCCAGTTTCTCCGCACTTTCTCGACTGTCGCCGGGTTGTCGTAGTTGTTTTGGACATGTTGAAAAACTTTGACGACAGCCGATTTTGCGGCACTGTCACGGCACTGTCGTCTTGTCGTTAAGCTGTAGTTGCTTCTCTCTCCATGTATGTGTCTGTGTCTGTGTCTCTGTGTCTCTGTGTCTCTGTGTGTGTGTCTATGTGTGTCTGTGTCTGTGTGTGTGTGTCTCTGTGTGTCTGTGTCTATGTCTGTGTCTCTGTGTGTGTGTCTCTGTTTCTGTGTGTGTGTCTGTGTGTCTGTCTCTGTGTGTCTGTCTCTGTTGTGTCTCTGTGTCTATGTCTGTGTCTATGTGTGTCTTTGTATCTCTGTTGCTGTGTGTGTCTCTGTGTCTGTGTGTGTGTCTCTGTGTGTGCGATAAACCACACACACTCACATTCACTATCACACTCACACTTCACTATCACACTCACTATCACACTCACCAGCACACTCACACTTCACTATCACACTCACACTTCACTATCACACTCACACTTCACTATCACACTCACTATCACACTCGTACTCACACTCACTATCACACTCACTATAACACTCACTATCACACTCACACTTCACTATCACACTCACAATTCACTATCACACTCACTATCACACTCACTATCACTATCACACTTCACTATCACACTCACTATCACACTCACTATCACACTCATACTCACTATCACACTCACACTTCACTATCACACTCACTATCACACTCACACTCTAACATCCACAGCCACATCCACACTCAGACTCATACCCACACCCACACTCACACGCACTCTGTGTGTGTGTGTCTCTGTTGCAGAGACACACACACAAAAACACAGAGACACACACACACAGAGACACACACACATAGAGACACACACAGACACAGAGACACACACACAGACACACAGAAACTCACACACAGACACATACATAGAGACACACAGAGACAGAGTCACGCACACAGATACACACACACAGACACAGACACAGAGACACATAGAGACACACACACAGACAGAGTCACACACACAGAGACACAGACACACACATAAGCCGTGTTCACACGGACAAAATGTGAGGAGTATCACACAAATCGAATCAGGTGAGGCGAATTAGGCGCCCGTTCACACGGACACTGCGTGAGGCGGAAGTGGATAGCTGCGCATGAGCAAGTCCAGGCTAACCAGCGCCATTTTGGGTTCGACGACGCGGCACCAGAGAGTGTGGGTTCGACCTAGATATGTATTTAATGATTCGTATTGGTTTGGAACGGTCAAAACTTCTGCTGGGCAGTGAAACCCTAAAAATAAATGATGAAAAAAATATCTGTGCATAGATAGCAGTTTCATTAATTAAATTATATAATATGTGCTTTTGATCGACCGGAAAGTCAACAAACTGAGGTGTCGACTGCGCATGCGTGTGAGGTGCTTAATCCGCCTCAGTGCGTTCACACGGACAAAATAAATCGAATCAGAGAAATCGCCTCACGTAGACTACCTCCCTTAGGTGGTTTACAGGATCCGCATCACGTGAATCGAATCAGCCCTAATCCGCCTCAGATGTGCGTTCACACGTGAAATGTGAGGCGAACTATACAAGTCGCTTTCTACGAATCGATTTACATCGTCCGTGTGAACACGGCTATAGAGACACAGTCACACACACACAGAGACAGACACTGTCGTCCCGCGGTCGTCCTGTTTGTCGTCCGGAAGTCGTCCGATTGTCGTACAAAAATGGCCGAATTTGCATAGGTCGTCGGGATTTCACAAAATCCCAGCCGCCGGGCTGTCGTCCCTCCCTTGTCGTCGTAGTGTGACAGCTACATAAGGGCTGTGCCGTTGCATAATGCATGAGTGATGGTATTTGTTTTGCAAGGGTACTTTTGGTAAACTTGTAGGTCGTTACGTGCAGTCTACATCAACGAACACCCACATCTGTATCCTCAAATTGAAGTGTAAATGGCCAGGTAGACCGCGTCCTGAAGTGGTCCCTGTAGGTCTATGAATATTGAAGGACACAGGTCTGTTTAATACTATTTTCTAAATAGCCATTATACCTTTCAGCCATTTATTTTTTCTCTCATAAATATATCCCCGGTGGCCAATTCCATATTTAAAGTTGCATAATCCGATGAAATATCAAATTTTTTAAACCAAAACAATTATCTAGATTTGAACTTAGATACTGATTCATATCTCCTAAAAATTACATAAACTCAAAAGCATCGGACTATGCAACTATAATGAGCAGTGAATCACTTCAGGGTAAAGAAAATGTTCATTCATGACAATTTTACAAGGAATATCTGTTGAAAATGAATAGCCAGTGTAAATGCGCAAATACAATTTATTGCATGATATCATTTTTAGGAGGGGGGGGGAGGCCGGCCATGCTGATATCCACACGAACTTGCGAATGGTCTACTGTAGCTAGTGCTACATGTGACTCCTCCTCTGGTTAAGAAGCCAATTTCAATGGTAAAATTTCCTTAGTTTATTATGGTTTTCCGTATTTTTAATTCATGATGGCCCATAACACAGTACAGCAGATAGATTGCACATAAGCCTTTGTAGCAAGTTCTTGTTGACACTTTTGTTCATTCAGGTGCAGATGAATCTGAATTTAGATCTTCCAAAATCTAGATATTTTTTACATTTGTTACCTTTCTTTATATTTCTATAGTTATAGATTAATCATATATCGATGATCCGTTCGTGTGTGTTTGTGGGTTTGTTTTGCACCAGGACTATTCTGCCTTATAATTATATAGTTAATTAAAACAATTTTCACTAATTCAGGCAGAACCACCGAATCTTCAGCCTTTATCTAGAATTTTACCTGGCTGCAATTCTTTTCCCTCATAATTGTGAGCTTTTAACTTCAATTGTGTCACTTGGCACATAGTCGATTGAGTGCTTTTACATTTTGTGAAAAAGCGATGGCCTGATAATAATACACCAGAGTAAGATTTGACCACTACTCGTCATGACTATATCCTTTGCTGCTGACACTAACTGATTAGTTTTTTTTGGCATCAGCTCGTCCCACCTCCGAGTGCTTAAAACCTATATCATGCAATAAGCAATTTAATGAATGTATAAATTTGTTAATGTTAAATGCGCTCTCTGTCACATTGTCTGGGTGTTGTTTAATGCTGTGTTTTAGTTGCACATTCACTACCCATTCATTTAAATCCAAGAGATAGGAAATTGTCACATACCCTTAGCATTCTCAGTGCTGCCGCCTGGTGGAGGTGATTCACGTAAACTATTAGGACTGCCTTACCCTATAATACTAGTATTATAGGGTCTTTGATATTTACCAGTGTTTCCTTATGCCCCAGCTTCACACACGCCATTCTATATATTGGCCAATTTTTACGAAGATTGTGTGACCCTTGCATGGTGCTTTTCCCATTCTTTAACTACAATGTGACTGTCAACTTCAAGTCTGCATAGTTATGGTGGTATCATGTAATGCAGCACTGTCATAGTTATCTGTGTAACACAGTTAAACAAATCGTCTTAGTAATTACAAATTAATAAAAGCTTTAAAATGGTTCAAATATATTTGTTAAATATATCTATATTAAGAAAGTTATGCAATTTTGAATTTAAGAAAAGATTGGCAGCCAAGGTGAATGACTTTGTTGACATTGCCTACTGAAATGCATCTGATCATCACTCAATCTTCATGAAAATTGACCAATAAATAGAAAAAAGGTAAGCAAAAATGATTATGATAGTTTCAAAAGTTAATATCTTGAAATTTTACTCCTTTAATTTATGTAGTAGTTCATACACATCGGCACAGAGGAGTGTCTTATGGCCATTTCCAATACCGACGCTTACTCAGCCTCGTTCTGATGCCTAATTAGGTCGCGCGTGAATACTATATTATAGGGTATTCACGTGATGTCATCAACCGGATGCGCGGCCATTGTGGCGATATCAGACAGTAAACAACCCATGGAGTTTGCCTGTACGCACAGTTCAAAACGTCTATTTCATTCAAAATTAATAGAAATCCAGAACCCTAACCGTATAAATTTAATATAATCTATTCGTTGAATATGTTTTCTATATGTGTACCAAGCGATTTGTTTTTAGGCCGTATGGTTTTAGAGATATTTCACTTTTTCTGTATGAAGATTGCTCCCGACCATTGGCAATGCATTGAGTTTGCCGGTACGCGCAGTGCAAAACGTCAGTTTTATTCAAAATTAAAAGAAATCCAGAACCTTAACCGTATCAATTTAATATAATCTATTTGGTAAACATGTTTTCTATATGTATTCCAATCAGTTTGTTTCTAGGTGTTGTAATTTTAGAGATATTTAACTTTTTCTGTCTGAAGATTGCTCTCTGCCATTGACAATGCATTGAGTATGCCGGTACGCGCAGTGCAAAACGTCAGTTTTATTCAAATTTATAGAAATCCAGAACCCTAACCGTATAAATTTAATATAATCTTATTGGTAAACATGTTTTCTATATTTGTACCAACCGATTTGTTTCTAGGTGGATTAGTTTTATAGATATTTCACTTTTTCTGTATGAAGATTGCTCATAGCCATTGAGTTTGCAGTGTGACAGTGTCTTATTATTGTGGTTACTATCGCCACAATGGCCGCACTTCCGGTTTGCATGACGTCAGTGCATACCCTATAAGCGAGTTCAGCATCTCAGGCGCGCGGTGGTTGATGGGAAGTCATCGGGATAAACAAACCCATGTGCTTGACTCAGCCTGGCGGTACGCGCAGTGCATAGCGTATTTTATTCAAAATTAATAGAAATGCAGAACCCTAACCATATAAATTTAATATAATCTATTCATTGAATATGTTTTCTATATGTGTTCCAAGTGGTTTGTCTCTAGGTGGTGTGGTTTCGGACAAGTTTGCTCACGGCCATTGACAGTTTGCGGTACGCGCAGTACAAAACGTTTATTTTATTCAAAATTAGTAGAAATCCAGAACCCTGACCTTATCAATTTAATATAATCTTCTTGGTAAACATGTTTTCTATATGTGTACCAAGCGATTTGTTTCTAGGTGGTATGGTTTTAGAGATTTTTCACTTTTTCTGTAAGAAGATTGCTCAAGGCCATTGAGTTTGCTGGTACACCCAGTGCGAAACGTTAGTTTTATTCAAAATTTATAGAAATCCAGAACCCTAACCGTATCAATTTAATATAATCTTCTTGGTAAACATGTTTTCTATATGTATACCAAGCGATTTGTTTCTAGGTGGTGTGGCTTTAGAATTATTTCACTTTTTCTGTAAGAAGATTGCTCACGGCCATAGGTGCAATGCAAAACGTGGCTTTGTTTATCCCGACAGCAATGACCGGAAGTCGGCCTCGCACATGTGCGCGGTCAATGCTGAACTCACTTATTATATAGAGGGGTTGTAATGACGACATGAGACAACTTCCGGTGGCCATATTGGAGTACATATGAAAGGCTTGGAAGTGCTTACATTGTGTTTATTTACCAATTTGTTAGTTTATTTGTGACTGTTTTGAGCAGTTTGGTCTTAAAAGTTGGTGGAAAAGGTTTTTTTGATGGAGGGGAAGTATTTTTTTAATCATGTAGCCTCACATCGTTGCAAAAGCGCAGTATTTTGACACTTTGAATGCTATTTCAAAGAATTAGAAAGGTTCGGGCAGTACCCACTAGGTGGCGCCACATACTTCGGCGGCCATTACTATAGGTAGGCCCAGTGGTGGCTGTAGTGTTCTTGGTATAAGACAGGGGGCACCATAGGTGGTATTAAGTGTAATCCAAGATGGCTAACCGCTGAGTGATGACGTCATGTGCACTCCCTCTATTGGGTGACATTTGCAACCACACGAGTAGGGTGGGGAGTCAGTAGACCCGATAATATATTGTCGTTATTGTGAGATACAGTTTTTTTGTCCCCAAGCACAGCTATGAAAGAATATATTTGCACTTTCGAAACGAATATGTAAGGACGAAATATAACTCAGTAGTAACAAAGACCCTATAAATATAATACTAAGACGGCTCACTCAGCCTGTACTGTGTAATCAAAGTGATCAAACCCACCACTTGGTGCGCTGGCTGTTCTCTTGGTTAAACAGTTGCTATATTATATCAAAGACCCTATAATACTAAGACGGCTCACTCAGCCTGTACTGTGTAATCAAAATGATCAAACCCACCACTTGGTGGGCTGGCTATTCTCTTGGTTAAACAGGTGCTATATTATATGTATAAATGTACATATGAATGTGAAACATGTGTGATGATGGTGATGCTGATGATGATGCTGATGATGATGTGTATTTGTTCATAGCAATTTCATATTGATGTGTATTCATACTTACCTATCTCATGTATAATATAATTGTATGTGTTTACATGTGAAACACCAACCAGCAGCTGGGCTGATCAAACCCACCACAAGGTGGCACTGCGAAATTTACATTACCATGGGAGAGATAGGGAGTGAGCCATCTTAGTATTATAGGGTCTTTGATTATATGTATAAATGTATATATGAATGTGAAAGATGTGTGATGATGATGATGATGTGTATTTGTTCATAACAATTTCATATTGATGTTTATTCATACTTACCTATCTCATGTATAATATAATTGTATGTGTTTACATGTGAAACACCAACCAGCAGCCAGGCTGATAAAACCCACCACAAGGTGGCACTGTGAAATTTACAATACCATGGGAGAGATCGGGAGTGAGCCGTCTTAGTATTATAGGGTCTTTGGTAGTAATAACAATACAAACGCCAGTAACATAAGCCACCTAGTGGTAGGATCTTTAAGTAATTTCCAGTATGCCCACTAGGTGGCGCCACCTTCTGAAAAGCCTGCTTGTGATGGCCATTTCGAGGTAGTCGCAGCAGTTACCCCAGTCACACGAGCGCCAGTGTTTGCCGCCAACCTGCTTCCGGTCAAAAGGACGCCAACCTCTCAGCATCACCATTGATACATTGATTCAAATATGTGGTCTGCACCAAGGCAGTGCTGGGTCAGTGCCGGGTTGGGGCCAGGGTGGCGCCGGGTTGGGGCCAGGGCGGCACCGGGTTGGGGCAAGGGCGGCGCCGACCACACGGTGAGTGCGGCATCACATGTGTTGGCGGTGCCAGGTCGGCAACTCACCAACCAAGAGGTCGGTGGCAGGGTGGTGCCAGTGCGCCAACCAGTTTTGAATGGCGCCGCCAGAACAGTGCATAGGGAGGTTGCAGGTGCAGCAGTGGCAACCTCCTTGCATCCAAAATTTCCGAAATGGACGCCCGGAGGTTGGCGTCCTCATGGCACCATTGAGGACCTTTTAACGTCGTAAATCGATCGTAAGCGAAAGCAGGCCTCATGTGACTGGGGAAAAAAACGATCACATTGGCTCTACATTGAATGATCGGTGAGCTAACCATTCGAAGCTAATAAATTATGATAACAAAAATTCACAGAATAGAAATCTTATCTGTTAAAGATACAATATATTTTGCAGTTTGGAAGAGTACTGAAACAAGACTGGCTTTTTGAGAGCAAACTAACCAAACAGTTAAATGAGCATGAATGTGTGAAAATTAAGCACACGCCCCCGCACCCCCCCCATCAATCTCCCAGATTAAACTTAAGCGCCACTGTTATTTTATATGTGTCAAAGTCCGTTCCATTCAGGTCAAATACCCCAACCTATAAATTGCACTCCTTCCCAGAGCAATCTTGAATTAAATATCCAACAATTAATTGCACTGTCTTCTTCCATCCCATAGCAATCTTGATTTGACAGCAACCGATGTAAATGTAGGCTAGATGTGATAATTGATTGTTTTGTGTGTGACTCAAATAGAACAAGACGGCGCAATAACGTAGACAGGCGCACATATCGACTCTTTGGTTCCAGGACATCTCCCTCCTTCATACTTAGCATAGGACAGCATTTGGACAGAATCCATTTTTATTTCTTCGGTTACACTTTTTACTTTGGTACAATAATATGAAAAAATTGACAATTTTCGAGAAAATGCATCTTTCGATTAAAATCCGAATCCTCAATTTAAAGTTGCATAGTCTGAAAGTAGACAAATTTATTAGGTTCATTATTATAATCCACTTTACTTTGAAGCAACTTATTTTAAAAAGGTTAACTTTTTTTTTAGATACTTGCCAAAATAATACAATTCTTGATATCAGTGAAAAGTTCTATTACATTTAATTAGTATTATTTCGATGAAGCACCGCTATGTTGAGGCGGATAGATCTATGTAAAAATTGGGAAATTTGATGCTTTTATCAGACTATGCAACTTTAAGCGATTTGAAGTGCTTAGATCGGGCAAGCATTTTTATACATAGCTTTCAGGGTGTTTTTTCTCTTTCTTTTCGGACAATGTCAAATTTCCAAGGCAGACAAGCAAAAATTTGTTGTGTATATAATACACCTTCGCAAATCATGCTACACTGTGGTTTAGTACTGAACCTATGGCAATGAGAGTAAATATTGTTCAAAACCGATTGACAAAAACAGTGGAAATACACAAGAATGCCATTTCTTCGGAGAAACTAAATAAAGCGTGGTTTGAAATTGAATAATAAGTTCTATTTTAAACAGAATTAACGTGCGAAGAGAAATGCAAACAAGAACACGAAAACACAAATAAGTCACAAACTTGCGATAGCGATATCATTTTATTCCCATGCATGACAAAGACTGTTTTTTAACTGACACCTGGCAGAATAGTCTGATGCTATATTATTATACTGAAATTATATCACTTTCGAGTTGTTGCTACTAAAACTAAAAGAACAAACCATTCTGTATGCCACATAACAGTACATCAAATAATATAATGATAACGCTAATCAGAACGTCGCTATTTAAAAGCTATATAACGCATATGAAAAAGAAAGTGGCATCTACTACTTAGTACCAAAAGCATAAGCTATTATTATGGACACGGTGGTTGTCGTACACTAAAGGGCTGGAGAGGTTTGGCATGATTTAAAGCAAATGTCGCTCTTCTACAAACTAACATAATACCAGGGATCAGGATTATAATCGTAGTACTCCAATCATATACACAACAGCGTTTGGAACTCCAGATACCACAATGCTTTTTTTTAAAGGCTTTTTTAAAATAGAATAGGTGCAATTGATTATTCGCATTGTCTTGTTTACATATAGCGTGTGAAAAAAGGATTTTAAAAAAAATTAAAAAGAGAAAAGGATCGACTGCTCAGACCATCATACTATAATCGTCACAAAGCATTCCTGGCATTATTGTAGCCCGGACCGAGTGTAAGCCTTTCTATATACAACAGTGATCCAAACTCCCAAGTCGCACCCTCACGACGCCGGGCGTCCCAAAACCCTGACCCACTCTCTACGTACGTCGATTTTGAATATTATAACCAGAACAGTGCGGCTTGTAATGACATCACGCGTTGTGTATATATACTAACGACCATTTTTATAACCACTACTGTCGTCAATGGTAGGTCTGTCACAATGATTGGGAGCAGTACGTCACCATGACGTCACGTCGCCATGATGTCAGGTCACCCTGACGTCAGCGCGCGGGGGACACGTCACCATGGGACAATACGGACATAATTGAGTTTCTAACATTTTTTTTTTTTTTTAATGAATGGGGAGAGGAATACAATTTGTTCTTTTCATGTTTTGTTGGGTGTGTTTTCGTTTTTTTCCCCCTTTGTCTTGTAAATACTCCTATCTGTTCTACAGATTTGAACAAAATATCAAAGAAAACCATTGAAGCTGGAGTGGTAAGTGTACCATCTACAAAAACTGAATTATACATGCAAAAAGTTGCTAACCTGATTTCACTTATCAGTTCATTCACCACCTTATCTCTGTCGTTAACCCGATGTCACATCAGTTCCTTCACCACCATATCTCCGTTGTTAACCCATTAATTCATTAACCATCTTATCTCTGTTAACCTGATGCCACATCAGTTGATTCACCACCTTAACCTGATGTCACTTATCAATTCATTAACCACATTATCTCTCTTGTTAACCTGTCATCACTTATCAATTCATTAACCACATTATCTCTGTTGACCTGATGTCACATCAGTTTATTCACCACATTATATCTGTTTCTAACCTGTCATTATTATCAGTTTATTCATCACATCTCTGCGTTCTTTCGGTTGTAACAGGGATATCGATACTAATAATGGGAAGCGGACTCGCCGTTTTCTTCTTTTCCTTCTTTTCCTTCTTTTTCTTTTTTTAGACTCCGAAGGTGATCATGTATACAGTAGAATTAAGGACTAGTTGACATGCGCAGAACAACACGCTTACATTCAGAGTATATTGTATACAGAATAGCTAACGCTTAAGTATATATATATACATATATAATGTATACATAATGCATTTCTAGGTATAATAATAATATAAAAAGCAGACTTATTCAAAAGAATTTTAAAGTAGGCAGAATATCACATTACTTCAAGGGAAGCCTCACCAAGCGAGCTTTGTTACTATTTGCGTGTGATGCACAGGTAAATCAGTCAACATTTCTCGTCGAATACCCTACAGCAATCATTACACACCGCGTCCCCCATCTCAATCTTCTACAATGTCCTTCTTTTTCACCATAATCCTTTGCTTGTTTCTTTTCGTTTAATCACTAAATCTCGCATGTTTCGCCAGTGTAGCTCTTTCCACTAAATGCTCTTGACGGTTGGCTATTGCCGTGCGTGGGGGTTGGGAGGTGGTGGCGAGGACGGTGGTGGGGTGGGGGTGGGGTGGGGGGTGGTCCCTCCACCAGTCAACTCACTCACACTCATATTGATTGGTTGTTGGAGTTTTACGTCCTGGCAACGTCTAAGGTCCTATCAGGACCACACTCATATAGTAAGGGACGACGAGAGAAGACAACCTTCCAAAAGAGTAAACGCTAGGTAATGTATATAATACGCCAAAGTGCCCCACTACTAGTTATCTAGAGGACAAAATCGGTGATGTACCTTAGATGTGGCTCAACCACGACTTATATATATATATATATATATATATATATATTATTTTAACCAAATTAAAAATGTAAGTAATTTTAATATATATATTTGAAATTAAAGAGCTTCATAAGTTGATGCATACTTAATAACCGCCCCAATCTGATAATCGCATAAGGGAGGGGGTTGGGGAGTTCATCCCAGGAGGATTCTGGGAACTGCTACTACTGCGGCCGCTTAAGATTTCGACATGCACGCATTGGTCAGTGCATGTATTCTGATAACATCGCGACTCCATCGAAAACAAACACACAAAAAAGGGGCTACAATTACTACAGGAACAGCGCCGCTCAACCTTCCCACATGACGAACCTGCTCTGGGCGCAGACCCACCCACCCAACCAGCCTCATTTGTCTGCTGCGTTCCTCGACATGATCACGTGACTTGGGCAGACCGCAGCGCCACCGCGCGGGTTGATTCGACACCATTCACAGCACGAGCCTTACTGGCCACCACCCCTACCACATCGTCACCATGTTACATCAAAACAGCCCCCCCCCCCCACACCTCCACTCTCCTCCTCTTCCCCCTCCCCAATCTGTGCCCAGCACTCAGAGAACAACATCAATTACCTCACATAATTAATAAACTCATGTAACAGATCATTGTCCATGAAATGAATAGGGGTGGGAGGCGAGTCTGCGTACAGCCCTATTTACCATCAATGAATCTGGCACCTCTGGTATCATTTTTACCCATATTACTACATTATTATTATTACACGACAACTAAAAACGCACCACGGTTGTACCACAATGTATGCAATAGGCGCATTAGCAAGACTTTGGTTAATTAATCCATCTGTTAACATTCTATCTTCATCAGCATCGTCATAATCATCACCATGATCATCATAATCATCACCACATCCTGCACATCTTATACTGTTTAAAAGTTGTATAAATCAAATCCTTCGTGTTGGCTACCAGCAGTTAACGTCACACAAACATGAATACCTGCACAATCAGCTTTTAATGTTTTACATCTTTGACTTGGATCCATTCAGACCATGACATACATTTACGAGCAGACCGATTACTGACTCTACCACCAGGGGTGGGCGGGCTAACATTCCTTACCATGTGCTTACTTACTTGCTTGCTTGCTTGCTTAATTAATTTACAACACAATCAAAACATTTAACCTTGTTTCTTTCTCTTCCCCATTTTTATTGTTGCAAAATATGGACACAAACAACATTTAATTCATTTTATGCAGACAATCCTCTATTTTAAATATTTTTGTAGTTACGCTACATTAGTTATACCTTTTAGGGTGGGGGTATTTGGGGTATTTATAATTATCACAACTGTTCGTGATCTATTTGCTATGCGAAAATCAGCCACAGCTTCATCGTTATCGGACTCCGAAGAACATATGAAAACACACCACTGATTCTGTTACATAATTACTTTCCTTATTTCCCCTCCAAAGGTAGTAGCTTATCGAAGAAACAAAAACCCCAAATGGTTCCCATAGATGAAGGATAATATCATTCGAGAATTTGTACAGCGCTCAGTACAACACAATGGATATACAGCATGGCAGGCTACCTACAAAGCAGTGCTGTTGGGCTTGTGTACATGGTATGCTGTTCATGGAAGTCCTACCTTAGGGCATCCCGAGGCTCATGACACAAACCAGTACACCAGTGACCAGAGTCAATCAGGGATTCTCCTACACACCCTTCAACCATATACAAACAGGCATGTAGGTTTATAGTGGTCGGCTGTCCTTTTTCTTTCTCCTTCCACCCTCTTTTTCCTTGTTTTTTTAAATATATATATTAATTCGACCGCAACATTTCATCTCGACCGTTTTGCATAAACCTCCAATTTGTGCCCATAACCAAGGTTACCATTTCCCGATAGCATGCTCAGCCATTATGGATTGGGTGTCTAGCGACAAGGGGTTCTTCATTGCAAGAAATGTAGTCAACCCTAACCCGCTTCAATTCCTAGATTTGGGAGCTCTGTAAAGAACCCCTCCCAAGTCTTAAACCCTAGAGACGCATTGAAAAAGATTTAACGCATGAAGATACAATAGACAAAAAAAAAATTAAAAGCCTGACATCTGTAACGATAGCGTTGCTATTAAGCCACTTATATTAGATAACAATGGGATGTCACCACGTAAGAATGAAAGTTTAAAGGCTGAAATCACATAGGCTTTTGTTAGAAACACAACTGATAAAGGCGTTATATGCTGCTAGGTCAGCTGTATACTTGTCTTATGCAAATATGCCAATTAATCATATATTGCATACGTTTATAACGAGTCCCTTGGGAAAGAATGGAGAAACCAAAGTGAAGCTTACTGGCTACTAGCAGCAGCACTGAGCAGCTCTAATGAAAGCAATGGGACCGACATGCGCTGACCGCAGTGATCTGGCAAGGCACAGGAGCCACGGTATCAACACGAGACCACCTGATGAGGGCTGCAGGCAAACTAAAGCACCACCACAAAGACCGAGCAGAGAGGGACAAAGGCGGGGCCAATTTTAAGCGACATAAAGAGAATGTGTGCTGACAATCCTTTAATAGCAAGACGATGAAGGTAGAAGCCATTCTTGATAATCAGATTGAAGCCAGATATCCTCTAAAACTGTTTGAAGATGACTCATTCCCCTTCCAAATCTCTGCTGTAAGCGCATGGGTCACTGTTACCATGGCTGTGTCCACACACCCGAGTCCACTACTGACACCTCCTCTTTGTAGTCTCTGCAAGAGACAGGTTTGGTGGTGGTGGTGGGGCGGGGGGGGGGGTCTTCAGGCATCTCGTATGCAACATGATTGCATCTTACTCTTTCTCATCATCCGTCGTTTTCTTCAAGTGCTTCAATCAACTTAGAACAATCCAATAGAGAATAATAACAGATTAAATAATTATGTATCACGTAGAATGTATAACTTAACTGTGTGGGTATGCTCAGAATTCTATATCCGGTCTAGAACTCAAGGCGATAAGCAGCACAACTTGTTTCGTGGTCCTGGAGCTGGATGGTACAGCGGCTTGCTGATGGTGCAACATCAATCTTAAGTTGGGCAAGCTGGTCACGATGCAAACCCATCCAATGTCGGAGAGTCTCTGTGTCATATGTTGGGATAAGGGTAACTTCAACATCAGGATTCTCCCACATTTGCTTAGCCTCAAGAAGTGCATTGAGAACACCAGGAGATGGATTCAGTGAACTGATGACATAATAGCGGGCTCGAACTCGCCGGAAGAAGTCTAGGTCCACATAGTGCATGTCCCCGTGGTTTGGTACATATGTCAGATCCACATAAAAGGGCACCACAGGTGTTGGCGTCAGGGCTTTTGGGGCCGCCACCTTGGATGCAGTAGCTGGTCGCTTAGTGGTAGATGGGCGAGGGGAATCGCGCTTCATGGCCTCAGACTTGGCGGATTCAGTTTTAGCTGGAGCAGTGGCTGGACGACTGGTCAGTGGCTTCTTAGCAGCAGGCACTGCCTTCCTGGCTGGTGCGGCAGACGGTGCCTTGGGTGCTGTGGTATTCTTTGCATCCTTGGCTGTTCCATTCTTTAGTTTATCTGCTGCTGATGGTCCATTTTTGGCTTTTGGTGGCTCTCTCTTTGGTGAGTCCTTCTTTATTGGTTCCTTCTTTGCTTCCTTTCTCGGTGTATTTGGTTCCTTTTTAGCAGGTTCTCGCTTGGTAGGACTTGGTTTGGTTTCTCCAGCTTTCTTTATACCAGTCTTTGGTCCTTGTGCTCCCTTTTTTGGGTCAACTTTGCGTGTCGCTCCAGCTGAAGCAGGCTTCTTAGTCACTTCTTTCTTATCGATAGGTTTCTCTGCTGGTGGAGCTGGTGCCGGAAGCCCCATGGGTTGTCCCCATTCCTTCACGGGATCAAAAGCATCATCTCTCTCTAAGGAGTCCCGCTCTACACCCTGATGCTGAAGAGCCTGCACAGAGGGAGTGACACTTGGAGCCAAGTCAAACGGATTCTGATTTTGGTCTTGTATTGAGAGGCCATTGGTTGTTTGTGGAATGGTTGGGCTGATATCAGACTGGGGGCCAGTACAAGAGCCTCCATCCATACCTAGGAATGGATTGGTAGACTGTGAGCCATCATCAAAGAAGGACATAGACATTGGGTCTGTTGTTCTCGTTGGTCCATCAATGATGTCAAAAGGGTTGGTTGATGGGAGCATACCATCCATGGATGTCTCCATTGCTGAGTGAATATGCTGAAGACTATCGTCATCCCCATCGTGCTCTTTGTCATAAGCTGAGCTATCCTCATCGTGGTCTGTTGCCAAAGACACAGACGGTTCAGAAGGTGTGGGTAGGTCTTCCAGTTCAGCCACCTGAAGTTTCTCTGCTGTGCCCTGCTCTACCAATGACTCTACTGTTGGTTGTGTTTTAACAAGTATCAGGGCATCAAACTCTGGCATTGACAGTTCAGGACTCTTTCCAGCACTTTCTTCTGGTGCACATTCAATATTTTCTACATATTGTGACACCATCATTTCATCAACAGGAGAAGCTGGCTCAAAATTCTTGGCCTCCTTAGGACTTTCTTTAGGTGTAGCTGAAACCTCTTGCGCCTGTTCCTTTTCTTCTTTCACTTGCTCCTTAGGCGATTCCTCAGTCGGCAGTGGTGATGCATGTCCAACTGCTTCAGTTGAGTGCTCGTGCTTCTCAGAATATCGGTCCAGTTTCTCAAGAACCTTAGCATGTTGGATCTGTTCCTCAAAAGCTTCAATAGGCAACTGACTGTCTGATTGTGGCTCATCTGATTGTTCATTAGGGAACAGATGTCGCTCATCACAGGCCTTACACTCAACATTTTCTGATGACTCCGCAGCTTCTTGTGCTTCTTCAACAGGGGACTGTGCCTCAGGTGAGGTAACTACCCCTGCTGTGCTACTTTCTTCCGGCTCTTCCGGGAAGATTTTACGGTCATCACACACCCCACATTCTGCAGGCTGTGATGCCTCAGCAGCTTCTATGGCCTCTTCTACAGAGGAAACTGGTTCCTCGGTTTCGGTTGGTTTCTTACTCTCTGCTTCCGGCTGATTAGAGATCTTGTGGTCATCAGATGAACTGCACTCATCAGGCTGGGATGCCTCTGCAGCCTCTATGACAGGTTCTTGTAAAGATGTTGGTACAACATCTTCAGCTTTAGAGGCAAGCTCTAGTGGATCATCAACTTGTGGTGTTTCGGCATAAGCCTGATGCTGAGACGAATCCTCTGGCATCAGTTCAGCTTCAGCCTTCTTAGCCAGCTCTACAGCTTCTACTTCCGGTTCCGGTTCTGCCTCTTGGAGGCGATCAACTGCAGGCAGTTCCATTTCTGGCTCCTGAGCCAATTCTGGCTCCTGTGCCAGCTCATGCTCCCTAAGAGCTTCAACTTGTGGCTCTGTAGCTAGCTCTACTTCAGGTTCCACTTCTGGTTCAGGTGTGGCAGGTGCTGGCTCTAGTTCAGTTGGCTCAGGCGTTACAGATATTGCCTCTGGTGTCTGAGAGGCTGGGACGGGGTCTTCTGTCTGTGGCTCTTGAGCAATCTCAATTTCAGGTGACTGTTCCAGCGTTGGTTCTGAAGCAGCTTCTGTCGTAAGGTCCTGGGCATGTTCCACTTGCGGTTCAGGGGTCTTTGATAATGGTTCTTGAATCATGGCAGCTACATGCTCTGGTTCTGGGATGGGAGGCATGTCTGTCTCCTTAAGGCCCATCATGCCCTGCTGAATCTGATCTAGAACGTCCTGCTCCATAGACATTTCTGGCTCAAGGACAGGTTCAGCTGGCTCAGGCAGACCTTCAGGGGCAGCCCCTCCAAATACCATCTGGTCAGCTTCAGGCAACTGGGATGCAGCTCCATCATTCTCTGCAACTGGTACTTCAGCAACTTCTGCAGGAGCTGCCTCAGTAGCTACAACCTGCTCAGCTTCTACTTTATCAGAGAATCCCATATCAACAAGAGGTTCTGTGGGCACAGACTGGAGAGACCCAGGTTCATCATCGCCAAGACCTTGATCCTCTCCACCTTGGCTACTGGCTTGACTAGCTGCTGAGTGGGTAATCTCAGCCGTATCTACATCTTTCTCATCATCATAAATGCCAAGATCCTCCAGTAATTTTCTATCATCTTCTGTAGTTGGGGTCGGCTCAAGTTGAGTTGGTTGAGCAGCCTCAACAGTTTCAACTTCAATGGGCTTTATTTCTGCTTCAGTGGCAATATCGACCATGTTAGCAAGTTGCTTCATTTCTGGTTCTACTGGCTGTGGCTCAGTTACTGTCATGATTGGTTCTGGCGCTGCTACCACAGGGGCTACTTCCAGAGGTGCAGCTTCCACAGGCGCGACTTCCACAGGCGCTGCTTCCAGAGGTCCAATCTTCTCAGGCTCTGCTACAACCTCCTTGATTGGAGCTGGGGCATTAGTCTCACTGGCATTGCCTTCATACCTCAAGGGGTCAGGCAGGGGTTCAGGAGTGTGTGCAGGCTGAGCATCAACCGGAGCAGGTGCTGGATCAGGGACTGGTGAAGGAATGTGGTCAGCTTCAGGCTTTGCAGATTCCTCCAACACTTCAGACTGTATGACAGTATTTGACTCAAGTAAGTCGTCCGTTTTTTTCTCCAACACTTCCTTTGAAGGCTCCAAAGGAGATGGAGCCTTTTCATGATGTGGTGAAGATACCTCAGAGGCACTCTGAGATGCGCTCTGAGAAGGTGTCATGCTTGCTGGAGTGGTTGATTTAGACGATGATGGCGACTTCTTGCCAGTCTTCTTTTCCAGTGCCTTCTTATTAGTCTCCTCCTTAGCACCCTTCTCAACCTTCGCTGGCTTTTTCTCAATTTTCTTGGGTTCAACCTTTGGAGCTGTGGTGGATCTTGGAGCTGGTCCCCGCATAGATTTGCCACTAGCAGCTGGCTTTCTGTTTGTAGCTTTCGGTGCATGCAAGGTTTTCTCACTGCAAGTCTCATGTTGGAAAATGTCCATGTTCTTGAGCTTATCCAGACCCTCAAAGATCCTGTTCTGTGGTGCATTACCAGGGAAGAGGATTCGGGTAATTTTCTCTTTGGGGACAGAAGGACGCCATACTAGCAGTGCACAGATTGAGACCATGGATGGGAGGGGAATGTTGCCACCGCGGTTTCCCCCTTTTACCATAGAGAAGTTGCTTACATCTTTATTCCACTGTGAAAGGAATTCTTTGAGATCTTTATTGTCTTGCAAAGGATTGAGGACAAACATATCAAGGGTCCCATGACCAACTTTATGATAAAGTGTAATTGGCTCTAGTTGACTGCCAGATATGCGACCAATACAGGGACTGGGGTTTTGACCTAAAAGCTTCAAATTTTGGACAATCTTATTACCTTCTTCAATGAGATTCACAAGGAGACTGGCTGGTTTGTGGCTACCTCCATTTTCTGGCTGAGCATCACCATTTGGGGAGTGTTTGGACTTCTCAACAGCATTCATATACATGAACCCGATCTCAGGGTGCACCTCTTCTCTTGCTTTACGCTCTAAGACAGAACTAATACCCATGAAGTTATCTGCACCTAAGTGAGTGTTGACTACAGCATCTATGCGATCAAGGTGGCGCGTGAAGTCCCAAAAGCAAGATTTGCGACTATATCCACCATTAACTAAAAGATTGAAACCACTGATCCCAAACAAAGCAGAATCTCCCTGAGACCCAGGGAATATGTACAGTGTTGGACGGCTGAAACGGATATTTCCAACAACATCAGAGGCCTTCAGAAGTTCTTTTGTGGTGCGTACCTTGACAAAGAATGTAAGGTATGCAGAGAACTGAAGAATGCCATTGATGTCAGTAAGCTTCTCTTCAGGGTTGACTTGAACCTTAAGCAGCTTGGCATAACTCTGTTTAGCCATGTTTGTTTCTTTCCAACTTCCCTCATCGAAAACCGAGACATCTAACGACCCGCCCTCTTGCTGTTTCAGGGCATTCTCAACATCTGTCGATTTGGCGATCTCAGCGAATTTCTCGTATGTGAAGGTGTCATCCTGGAGCAGCCAGTCGCCGGAGCCCTGGATGGCATGACCAGTGTACATGAGGTGCCGATGCTTCCCCCCAGATATGAGGAGCTGGCGGAGGTGTGTAGACACGGTAGCACATTGTGGGTTGACAAGCACAGTCAAGTTGATGGCTGGGCTAGTGTACTGGATGATTACCTCACCTGGAAAACACAAGCAACGCAGCTGTTTAGAATTTATTAGCCATGAGATTAACATGAATGTTGTCTAAAACCCATAGAAAAGCATAGAACGTATTTCTAATAAATCTGGACAAGAGTAGAGTTTCTTCTATCTATTTGGCATGATCATTAATAATGAATTGAGATTGGTGCGTATACTGTTTAATTCAAATATATTATCAGGTGGTTGGGCAAATTTCAACATAGAGAAGGCATTGTGATTTTTGACCTGCAGTTCTGTTTGAAACAATGTGAAATCCCAATGATGATTCCACTTTTGGTAGGTGGCCATTGTTTCAATCCAAGTCCAACTGTAGACTGAATCATGAGTAGCCATAAAATTCCAAAGTACAGTCTGTTAAGCAGGAGATAAACTTTTCTACTTCCAGCTGTAAACCAACCATCACTACTTGTTCCTCTCTGTAGCTCCCATTGCTTCATGCATAGTTTGTTCAGATGTATTGATTTCAAGCTGATGACTATAATTATACTCGTTTCTAGCAATGTGAGCAACATCTCTTCAACATGCTGAGAAATATATATGCAGTCCTCTTGAGGCACAAAGGCAATTTGGCAATAAAACATTAGCAATTCCAACCGAGTATTATTCTACAAGCATCAAATGTATGCGGTCCCCATATTTTTCATTATAACAGACTATAGTCAGTTGTTCAAAACAGAAGAAACCCTGCTTAAAAGAAGCCTGACTGTAAAAAGCATATGATGGTCATTTATAATTTTGATTTGTGTGCTAATATTACGAATACACATTCTTATATCTATTTCAAGAACGACATTCTACTATAACATGTAATTGTAATTGTTGAGGTGATCATTATTCCGAACGCGAGCTATATCCATATTATTATATTATGAATAAATAACCATATTTCGTGGGGTGTAACTAGTTACGCGAATATTATTAAGCAAAGTGTAAGTTACTTGTTGGTAGCACTAGCCGGGGGTCTGTGCAACCGTTTGTATATAGAGCACTATCCTGCTTTGAAGTTGGGCTGGCCTAGGCGCCACCCACATCTCCCGGCGCCGACAGCGCGCTGGAGCCGATGTGCGTATCCGCATGACACTATCTGCCGTCAGTCGGCAAGAAATTTACTTCATGAGGGGCCTTTTAGAGGTACCAGCCAGAGAAACTACTCATCCAACTATAGATAATGTTTGTCTTGTCTTATTTGTCTTGTCTCAATTGTCTACGCGCGTCCAATAATATAACCAGAATAGAACATTTCACTGATACCAAGGAAACCGCAAGCCCTCTTTGCTTAGACCTGACTTTAATTATTTAAGGATAACCTATCAATTAAATAGTTTGCTGTCAATATTATCTATGCTTGTCATCTAACATGTTCACTTCACATATTTGTTGTGGATCTAAAACACTAGAAGGATTCACATCCACCTTACACATCCAAACAACCATGGGGAATTACGTAACTGACTATGACCTAAAACTAGTTCCTCTGAAGAAAGCCTCAGTAACTGATGTCTTCAGTTGGTTGGTTGGTGGAGTTTTACGTCTTAGCAACATATAAGGTCATGTCAGGATGGGTACCGACTTGTGACAGTGTGCACTCATGGCGACCCACCGGGAGACCAGGCTGCCAACACCAATACCTGATATCACTCTCAGTCACATTATCCTGACACTGAGCCAACCAGTCTTTGCCTATCTTAAATGCTGAGCGCCTGGCTAAGAA
Source organism: Branchipolynoe longqiensis (assembly GCA_030323885.1). NCBI lineage: Eukaryota > Metazoa > Annelida > Polychaeta > Phyllodocida > Polynoidae > Branchipolynoe > Branchipolynoe longqiensis. The sequence goes on from CM059188.1 coordinate 39,445,229, forward strand.
GTGACAAGTATAAACTTTTAAGTCATTGGGTTGACTGGACCAGGTTTAAAACCCATGGCTTTGAATCCCACGATCTACAATGATTTACATGAATATCATTATGGGAGCGGCTCCTTTGATGATAAAAATACTGAATAGTGAAAATTTACGGTTGGCTTCTTCCGCCACACATATTGTCAATACCAAGTACAGACCAGTGTATTATCCCATGAACCCCACTGTAATTATAGTGTAATTAGCAGAGTATAAAAACCTTGGTCAACTAGTGAGTGAGAGAGAACATAACCATCCAAACTCACCGGCATCAATTCACCGTTAAATCTTTAATTGTTACCACCTGAATGACCAATGATGGAATAGGAGGGTTATAGGAGAACAATATACCGGCATCATTTTCAAATGGAAGATGGTTCTAATTTACCGAAATTTAAATATACACCATGTACATTTCAATTTCACTAGCACTGCTGTATGGTTTTATTTTTGACTGCCCACGAGTGAACCTGTAGATGGCGACTGTGGACTAGTCAGTTACATGGCCAAGTAGTATAATAAACCCACTCAACCATTAACCCCTCCCCACAAAAAAAACAGCAGTCATTAAGCGCGAGCCTCACTCCGTCTACTAGATATAATAGATGACGTAACTAAGATTACTTCTATGGCTGAGAAAGTAGCTTTGGACTTTTTCTTTTAAATACATTCTTATTTACCTCCAGGGTTTTTGCCAGAGGATAAAATGGGTAAAATTCTGTACCCTTAAATTTTCTGGGGGTGCGACTGTTGGGATCATTTGTTTATAGGTTCTTCAAGGAGCCAGAGACGACAACGACTCCAGACATCCCTCCCCTCCATTCTGCATACCCTCAAATTATTTTCTGGCGGAAACCCTGACCCCCCCCCCCACGCCCCCCACCCCCATCCACTTCTGCCAGGACTGAATCATGAGGCGGGAATTACCGTTAATACCCGGCTGTTATTAACACCAGCCACGGTTAGACTACTACCCAAATAAATCAGAATCATCTAAGCCATTGCTTCACAGGGCATTAACTCTTCGCTCTATTGATCAGCAATAGAGCAGAAACCACAATGCAGCATTCTTCTTTAGCAATATCGTGTGATCCACAACCATAACTTAGAGGATATTATCTTAATTTAGCAATATGTCAGTGAACTGATGTGTCTTAAAGAATCCGAGTTCAGCTAGCGTTATTAAATCATTACTATATTAGATAACACTCAATGTTTGATATTGTTATCCATGGTAGTAGGAAAGGGATGGCGGGTATCGGTAAAGATGGTAGGAAAGGGATGGAGGAAATCGGTAAAGATGGTGGAAACCAATAGGCAATTGCTGTGAGTTGTGCAACTTACACTGCCAATGGATGGCTGGCTTACTGAAATAAATCAACTTACACTGCAAAAGATGGCGGGCCCACCATACCTTATATTATGCAGCGAGACCCCTGGTTATATAATATAACATTAGCATTCCACAATAGTACAAAGAAGTTATGTACAGGGAATGGATAAATATGTAGGCTTATTAGGTAGGTCAATGGTTTGAATAAGGTTTCCATGGTTCCATGGTGTAAATACTCAAATTCAAAACAAATCAAACGTGGCATTTGCTTGCCAAAATATCAGAATTTAAATGATTGATGGCGCATTCTATTTGATCCTTGGTAACTGGCGATGATAACTTTGTGCGAATGAATGCACATTGTGATGCAGGTGAAGTGGACATGCTGCTAGCAAATTGAATTCAAATTGATCAATTCAATAATACGCAGGTTCATTTTTCCCAGATTGGACTAAATTTGAAATATTACAAGGATTAATTCAATCTAAATGTTATGTCAACAGGGCTTCATCCCAGTAATATAATACAGCTAATGGTGCTGTCACATTACGACGCTTCTTGCCAACATGTGTCGACGTAGGTGATTTTTTGGTGCAAAGTTGGGATACATCAGGAAGTATATGCATGCGTTAGGCGTGCGTTGGTATTCGTTGATGCACGGCGACGGTCGGTGGCGCACGTCAGTGAAGTTTTGTGCTTGCACAAAACTTTCGACGTACGACAAGGCACGGGTGCCAAAGTTATGGCGACGTTAGGGGTATGTTAGAAGCGCGTTGGAGGTATGTTGTTCTGACGTTGTGTGACGTTGTCATACGTATACTTTTTTTCCTCTCACGGCGAGCACTAGAATAACGTTATGCGAATGCTAGGCACATGACGTGCGCGTGAGGCTCATTTCCACGCGTTGCGCCAAACTTTTTTTTTTCTCAGGCGTCGATATACGTTACCACAAAGTCGGCCGCATGCTACCAATACGTTGCACTGACGCCGAAAAGTTTGAGGTGTCTAGACAATTAAAAGTGATTTTGCGCGTTGGCCGCGCGCTGGCGAGAAGCGTCGTAATGTGACAGGGCCATAAGATAGTAAATAGAGTAGTCGAATATCTCATGTAGACGCATGCTTCTTAGAAGAGTTAGTCTTAAATGTTGAAACACCTTTATTTTTAAGGTTAATTCGCCATTTAAACAGCAATTGTGTCTATTTTCTTTTGACCTCCCCCCACCAATATTCCTTACGTGAATTTTGTTTAAATGGTAAATAAAATATGCTGATTCTAGTAGCAACGCTATTGTCCAACCGTACATCATGGATTGATTGGTGCCTGTACTATATGTTGTCAGTGGGTACGGTTAATTCATATAAGGCTCAGATTTGATATACAATACAAAAATAAATCTTTAAAAAAATATTACAGTCGTTGATTAAGCAGGGGAAATTTCAACTGCATAATGAACGACAAGTAAAAAAAAAAGAAAAAAAGTGCTCAGGCTGCTCATGATGTGTTATCCAGTGCGTTTTATTAATCCACTAAAGGGCCATCAACAGATTTAAACAATTTCACACTTGTACAGAATGTACTACTTTCCAGATGCACCCTCCCCCCTTCCAAAGTAGTCCACAACATCTTTACTACAGAACATGAAGACAAGAATATGAATGTTTTAAATATCAAGATTTTATTAAATGATCAAACTCATACCACTACCTCCCCCATCATATGAAAATTTGAAATATTTGGATGGCCCCCCTAAGTGTCTTCGATGATTGAAGAGGACACCCGACATCAGGCTGTGACTTGATGCCGTTTCAACTTGACCGGTAGTTATCTCTTATCAAGCCTTATCTACGAAGGTGGTCATCCTACTAGAATTCAGACAGCTAATTTCTAACAAGTTTCCTACAAATTAACCTCACAATGTTCCGATCCTTTCTAGATCCAACCATCAGTAATGCTTAGGTCACAAATGTTGCGGGCGCCGTACGGTGCTGCGGTCTGCCTTGCGGTTTATGCAAATGTTACTGCATTGCGGTCTGCTGTTTATTCTCTTCACAAATCGAACGGTTTGTGTTGAATATATATACACATATTTAATATATTTTAAAAAAAGGCATAACTTTCTTAATATTGATCACACAAACGTGAATTTTGTACCATATTGATATTCATTTTACAACCTTTTTAATGATGTCAACAACGGTGACCGTACAGTGTTGTAGGGTTTGGATTGCCAGGATTGCGGCCTGCGGCGTTGCGATTTTTCAAAGTTAAGATAACTCTGACTTTAAAATACCGCAACCCATTGTGGCGAGGAAAAAAACGTACAGTCACCGTACGGCGACCGTAATTAACCGTACGGTCTGGCTGATGCGGCGACTTACGGCCGCCGCACGCATTTGTGACTGCATGTCCTCCACCCCTCATTCCACTGCGAAGCTTTGGATTAGAATCATTACGACAACTGTCAATGTAATCCACTATATAGACCATGATTGGGGACAGTCAATTATGATATACACGTATATATATATACACAATAATTGTAGGAATACACACCATGCGCATGCCCCCAGTAATGATATACACACCTATCTGCATATACGCCTATATCCCAAATCATGATATATGCAGTACATGTATACTCCAAATCATGTTATTTCCTACACTGACAACCATCATTCACACTGACAACCAGGAGCCACACTGACAACCATCAGCCACACTGACACCCAGCAGCCACACTGACACCCATCAGCCACAATGACACCCAACAGCCACACTGACAACCAGCAGCCACACTGACAACCATCAGCCACACTGACACCCAGCAGCCACACTGACACCCAGCAGCCACATTGACAACCAGCAGCCACACTGACACCCATCAGCCACACTGACACCCGTCAGTCACACCGATACCTATCAGGTGTCACCTGGCGCCCATTCAGACAATCAGGTGTCACCTGGCGCCCATTCAGACAATCGGGTGTCACCTGGCGCCCATTCAGACAATCAGGTGTCACCTGGCGCCCATTCAGACAATCACGAATCTGACAGTGACAGCTAAACACAACAGTCGAGTGTCGGAGAGCTGTGTAGAGGTTGGCTTTGTCAACAGCTGCCGGAGTGGGAACGGACACAATCAGACACAGATGTTGCCAATATGGCAGGAGAGTCAGTCCAGTTGGTGGGAACATCCCACAGAGACACCAATCTCATTGCAAGAAATGCCAACAGTTCTAGAAACACAACAGGTTAAAGGAACGACAGTAAAACCTCTCTAAATCGACCGACCACGCAAGGCAGACAGACAGACAGACAGACAGACATACATACATCCAAGACAGACCTACAGACATACAAACATACATACAAGACAGACATGCAGACATACATACACACATACATACAAACACACATACAGGCAAGACAGGCATACAGACAGACAGGCAAACAGGCAGGCATACAGACAGACCTACATACATACAGACAGACAGAAAGTGGTGAGGGGTGCATTAGTCGAGAATTGTCTACAAGAATACTTGTGTGGCGAGTGCAATCTACAGAGGTAAACTTCGGACTATTCATATGTTGTGTCTCCCCCCCCCCCCCCCCTCCCCCTCCCACGGCCTCTCTCCCTACACTGAACTAAGCTGTGCGGCTAACACCTCCGACTCACAGACGGCTATCATCCCCTGCCTCCATTACTGCCTCCCTCCGACCCTCTGCCGGCCGCCGCCCCGCCCCGCCCCGCCCTCCTGCCCGCCCGCCCGGCCGGCGCGTACAGCAGGTACCATCGATACAAACCTCCTACATCGGCCAGCAGGGCGCAGCACGCAAATTCAAAGGCGAAGAGGGTGAGGTAGCAATGTGAGGTGATGTCAGCACTCCCCCCCCCCCCCCCCCCCCCTCACCGCGCAGTGTCTGGCCTGCGGTCGGTCTGGCTCTCTATACTCCTCCTGGCGCGTCTCGTGTAGTTCGCCTGGTTCCCGCTGTGTCTGGTGGCGCGACAGGGCTGTGCCTTGGAAGCAGTCTGGAGAATTGCCACCAGCCCCCGAGAATTACATTTGGGTTAAATATAGCGAATTTATATGCTGCTGAATTATGTTATGTCAATTTAGAGCACCCCTTCATCCAAACACAAGCCCAGCCCCATCTAGTCAAGCCCCACCCAGGCCCACCCCATCCCATCCCAACCCAGCCCAGCCAATCCAATCCCCACTCAACCAAGCCCCACTCAACCAAGCCCCTCCCTCAACCAAGCCCAGCACAGCCAGACCCAATGATAATACACATCTGAACAGAATGGCCACTTCAAACAAGACACCATGAAGGCAGGTATTACGACTTTTGCCGATACCTCAGGAAGGACTGGACCTGCATCTCAGCGCGTCAGGTCGCAGCTTCAGCTGCTGTCCTACCCATATACGTCACCATATGCCTTATATGTACTTTGCTCTAATTTGTGCACCTGCACATGTGTCTTGATGGTCATAGATTTGCTTCTAATTTAGATTGTCGTAAAATTATACTAGCAAAGTATTTCTACATTAGATAAAATATTCTCCCTCCCCGCCCCCCTCACCGCGCAGTGTCTGGCCTGCGGTTGGTCTGGCTCCCGAACCACCCATTACTCCTCCTGGTGCATCTCGTGTAGTTCGCCTGGCTCCCACTGTGTCTGGTGGCGTGACAGGGCCATGCCTTGCACGCAGTCTGGATAATTGCAACCAGCCCTCGAGAATTACATTTGGGTTAAATATAGCGAATTTATATGCCGCTGAGTTATGTTATGTCAATTTAGAGCACCCCATCACCCAATCACAAGCCCAGCCCAGCTCAGCCCAGCCCCATCTAGCCAAGCCCCACCCAGGCCCACCCCATCCCAGCCAAGCCCCAACCAAACCAGCCCAGCACAACCCAACCCAACCCAGCCAAGCCAATCCCCACTCAACCAAGCCCCACTCAACCAAGCCCAGCACAGCCAGACCCAATGGGAATACACATATACACATCTGAACAGAATGGGCACTTCAAAGATGACACCATGAAGGCAGGTATTATGACTTTTGCCGATACCTCAGAAAGGACTGGACCTGTGACTCAGCACATCAGGTTGCAGCTTCAGCTGCTGTCCTACCCATATACGTCACCATATGCCTTATATGTACTTGACTCTAATTTGTGCACCTGCACATGTGTCTTGATGGTCATAGATTTGCTTCTAATGTAAATTGTCGCAAAATTATACTAGCAAAATATTTCTACATTAGATCAAATATTACTTCGTGTGAATATTCACCCCCCCCCCACCACCACCACCACAGCTTCCACTCGGCGTCTGTCCTTCCTGAGGTACCATCGGAATTAGGAATTAGGAACATCGGAATTAGGAACATAGATGCATATTAAAAGATGTGCTACAATATCCCTAACTATAAACAAACTAACAATAGCAAGGTAAAATAGCACACAATACTGCAAACTGAAAAAAAGGTGGCACTCACTCTACACTGCACCAACAACGTCACCTTATCTAACCCCCACCCCTCCACCCCTACCCTGACACAGACATAACTAATTTGGAACCCACAACCCCCTAACTTAAAAAACCCCACCAATAAACAATAAAAACACGTACCCCGCAGTGCGTGCACCAATGACCTACAGACATGTTATTACACACAGACACACACGCACACACACATACAGACACACCTAACTTATAGTTACATCCACACACACCAACAAAAAGAACACGCACACATGAATACACAAACATACATTACATACACACATGCATGCATACAATGATACATACACACATGCATGCATACAATGATACGTTTTTGAAGATTTATACTGCCTATCATGGATAAGTCAGAATAGACTTGTTTTCACCATTAGACAGTTTGTCGATAGAAAGCCTGAGTCTACACTTTTACCGACCCAACGGATTCTTAACCTCCCACACCACATAGATTGTTTGTTTGTTGTTGTTTTACATCCTAGCAACATCTAAGGTCATATCAGGACGGGTAGCGACTTGTGACAGTGCGCACTCATGGCGACTTTATAGTGCTGTCTCACTGGGAAACCAGGCCGCCGGCACCATGACCTGGTATCCCACTCAGTCACATTATCCTGACACTGAGCACACCAGTCCTTGCCCTGTCCTAATAATGCCGAGCGCCTGGCTAGGAAGTGACAAGCACCAATTTTCAAGTCATTGGTTTGACTCGACCATGGTTCGAACCCACGACCCCACCATCTACCAGCATGGGAGACGGACGCTCCAACTCATTCGGCCATCCCGTCTGGTCTCACACCACATAGACATGGTATGAGAGCAACTGGCCTTTGATGTCGCTGTAAGTTATACACAGTGGTGAAAATCCAAATTGGCAGAGGGGGGGGCATGGGGAATCGATCATACATACATACATACATTACATTACATTACATTACATTACATTACATTACATTACATACATACATACATACATACATACATACATACATACATACATACATACATACATACATACATACATACATACATACATACAATCAACCTATGTGTACACCAATACTGCAATTAATGATGGAAAACCAGTGCATGGCCATTGACTAAACTGAGGACAGGGTAGAAGGGGCGGGGGTCGGGTGGGGTGGGGGGTGAATGTCCTTACATGTCACTACACGATTCGAATACGTTACTTACGTTACACACTGCAAGGTTTACACTTCTGTGGCATTAACCAAGCAATGCTTAGTATTTAAACATTCGATCCTTCTGAAGTGAAGGATAGAAGACCTAATGAACATACACATACCTACATGTTTGCATGTTTGTTTGTTGGGATTTTATGTCATAGCAACATGTATGGTCATATCAAGATGGGTACTGACTCGTTGTACTGACTTTATAGTGCTGGGCCACTGAGAAATCAGACCATCAGCACAATGACCCGATATTCCACTCAGTCACATTATCCAATTACTGAGATAACCAGTTCTAAGATGGGTACTGACTCGTTGTACTGACTTTATAGTGCTGTGCCACTGAGAAATCAGACCATCAGCACAATGACCCGATATTCCACTCAGTCACATTATCCAATTACTGAGTTAACCAGTTCTATCCATATCCTAGTAAAGCTGAGTGCCAGACTAAGTAGCGACAAGTATAAATTTGGTATGTCATTGGTTTGACTTGGCCGGGTTTTTGAACTCCATACTTTCAATTGGGCCATCGCGCCCGGTCTGATACATACATGTATACACATACATCGTATGTGTAATTATAGTCTGATACCCACATGCATACACATATATGGTATATGTACATATACAGTAAAACCTCTGAATCGACCGACCATGGGAGTGGGACCGACTTTAAATGGTGGTTTATGGAGTTTAAAAAAATCATTACAATGGTATTGTATGGGCAATCGTTTGAGACCCAAATAAAACGATCAATATAGGGGAGTGGTCGATCTCTGGAGGTGGTCAGTTAAAGTGGTTTGACTGTAGTCTGATACTCACATGTATACATACACATATGGTATATGTACATACAGTCTGATACCCACATGGATACACATACGGTATATGTACATACAGTCTGATACCCACATGTATACACATACAGTATATGTACATACAATCTGATACCTACATGTATACACATACGGTGTATGTACATACAGTCTGATACCCACATGTATACACATACGGTATATCTACATACAGTCTGATACCTACATGTATACACATACGGTATATGTACATACAGTCTGATACCCACATGTATACACATATGGTATATGTACATATAGTCTCATACGCACATGTATACACATACAGTGTACATAATACTATATATAAACATGACGCACGGCTATTGGTGACTCAGGGCTATTGGAATTGTGCACTCTAACGGGGCCAGGCGTTCAAGCTTTGTGTTGTCAGTGAAAGCTGTTGCTCTGGTCCCCAGGCTGGCCACGCCCCATTGCCTGCACGGTGTACACCTGGGGCCATATGCAGGAGTCAGTGTTAGCGAGCCAAAACGCGTTTACATGGGATTTCTGGTTTAGCACCGAAAAGTCGGTATGCAGGAGGCGATGTTACGCTAACACCACGCGTTTAAGGTCCGTGACACTAACCCCGTTTCATAGGACGTTTACGGGCAGTGTTAGCGTAAGGTTGTGCTCAAATCTATTCAATGCTGTCATATTTAACAGAATTACATACGCAATAAGTGAAATTTCATCAATTTAACCCTAAATTCGAAGCGTTATTAAGGCTACCCCCGCATTGGCGGCGATATTAACAGTTATATTTTCGAATCGACGAACGTAAAGTAAACAAATCGCCGCCACCGCCGCATCGACGTCGCTTTCCATACTGGCGGCGGCGGCGGTTTGTTGACTCCCTTCGTCGATTCGAAAATATAACTATTAATATCGCCGCCTTTACGGCGGTAGCGTTAATATTGCTTCGAATTTATGGTTAATTTCATCAAATGTCACTTATTGCGTATCTAATTCTGTTAAATATGACAGCATTGAATAGATTTGGGCCTAATGCACTCGCTATACCTGCTATGGTCGGAAAACGGCGGCTGCGGCGATTTGTTTACTTCATGTTCGTCGATTCGAAAATGTAACTATTGATATCGCCGCCGTTACGGCGGCAGCGTTAATATTGCTTCGAATTTAGGGTTAATTTCATCAACTGTCACTTATTACGTATCTAATTCTGTTAAATATGATAGGATTTAATATATTTAAGCCTAATATGTGGGTACAGACGCAGAGGGATTTCCCAAATCTATAAATACATTCACGTTTAGCTATAATGAAAGTGTTACGTGCTCCTGCATACGACTTGACACAGTTCCCGATGTCGGTGATAGCTAAACGGTAATAGGCTCTAACACCAAACCCCGCTAACACTGACTCCTGCATATGGCCCCTGGGCCTATATGTATGAGACCGGGTTAGCGGTCGTAACCCGGCGTCGTGCGGATTTCCCGGGTTAGCGGCGAAAACTGCATATGTATGTGTCGGGGTTAAACTAACTCGGCGAGCGTAAAGTCGCCTGCGCTAACCCCAAGCGAAACCAGGGTTAAAGGTGGGGTTAGGCACCCATTATGGCCAAATCTATTCAATGCGATCATATTTAACAGAATTACATAGGCAAATCGTGAAATTTCATTAAATTAACCCTAAATTCGAAGCAATATTAACGCTGCCACCGCAGAGGCGGCGATATTAATATTTTCGAATTGACGAATGTAACGTAAACAAATCGCCGCCACCGCATGGACGTCGATATCCATACTGTCCGCCGCCGCCGAATCGGCGGCTATATATTAGGCCCAAATCTATTCAATGCGACCATATTTAACAGAATTACATATGCAATAAGTGAAATTTTATCAATTTAACCCTAAATTCGAAGCAATATTAACGTAGCAGCTACATCGGCGGTGTTATTCATATTGTCGAATCGACGAATATAAAGTAAACAAATCGCCGCCGCCGTGGCCCCCTGAGTTGCTAAATAACTAATAAGTTAGCTAACTCGGGCGTGGCTTTGGCCCCATACATCCCCTGTGACACATTTGGAACCCTGGGGTTAGATAACCCGGGACCCACCTTTAACCCTGGTACGGTTAAAAATTGGCTCATACATATGGGCCCAGTTGTTATCATCGCCGTTGTCAGTCGACCGTGGCGGCCAACATTGTCATGTATATATAATTTATATATGTGCCATGAGTCACGCCCACAAACTCTCCAGGCACAGCCTGAAGGAAGGCCGTCGTGGTGCGGGGGTAGGGAGAGGGGAGAGGGGAGAGGGGAGAGGGGAGAGGGGAGGGGGGAGTGGGGGGGGGGGTCTGTTTATAGTTGCATAGTCCGATGAAGCGTCAAATTTCCAAAAACCAAAACTCTCACATAGATTTGATTCTACATATCTAAGCTGTATTCACACGGGCAAGTTAAAACGCCTCACGCAAAACCACTTGCCTAGTTCGACTCAGATTTGCCGTGTGAACGCATGCCTGAGGCGTTTTAGGGCTGAATTGATTCATATAAATCGCTTAATGTAAAAGGCTTCGCTAGGTGGTATACAGGAAGCGATCTATGTTGAAACGTTTTATCTTGCCCGTGTGAACGCATATGAAGCGATTTAGGACGTCACACGCATGCACAGTCGAGACCTTGGTTTGTTGACTTTCCGGTCGATCTAAAGCGCATATTATATAATTTAATTAATGAACCCGCTATCTATGCACAGATATTTTTTTCATCATTTATTTTTAGGGTTTCACTGCCCAGCAGAGGTTTTGACCGTTCCAAACCAATACAATTAATTAAATACATATCTAGGTCGAATCCACTCTCTCGTGGTGGCGCTGGTCACACTGGACTTGCTCATGCGCAGATATCGACTTCCGGCCCAAGTACTGCCCGTGTGAATGCGCATCTAAATCGCTTCATGTGATGCGCCTTGCCTAGATCGCTTTACATTTTGCCCGTGTGAATACAGCTTTTCTTAGACAGCGAAGCACTTATTAAGCAATTGTTGTCACAAAGAAGGGAATACTGAATCAATTAAAAGTTGCATAGGCATGTTTCTGAGATAAATATATGAAATTGATCGTTATATTCTACATTACTTTAGTTTGAAGTAACTTTTATTTTAAATGGCCAACTTTGGCAATATTTGAAGTACAACCGTGCAGAATTAATTTTGGCAAGCACGCCAAAACTCTGGACATCATAGGCTTCTGCAGTTAACAGGTTCATTTAAATTGCCTCTGTATTCCTTTCTATGTGGCGAAAAATTGTACACCAGTGTCAAAGTTAGATATGTAGAATCAAATATAGATACTTGTTTTGGTTTTGAAAATTTGATATTTTCATCGGACTATGCAGTTTTAAACTTAAGGGGCCGGGCCGTCCAAAGTTGTTAACTTTGAAATTTATTACAAAGAGTACTATTTTTCCCACCCCCCCCCCCCCCCCACGCCTCGCCCCAATACATTAGCTCATATTGGGACGGGTCCCGACTTGACAGTGCACACTCATGGAGACTTTATAATGCTGTCCCACTGGGAGGCTGCTGGCACCATGACCCGATATCCCACACCGTCTCACACCTGTTATCCTGATACTGAGCTAACCAGTACCTTTCCTATCCTAGTAATGTCGAGCGCCAGGTTAGGTGGTGACAAGTATCAATTTTGTATGTCATTAGTTTGACTCGGCTGGGATTCGAACTCCCGATCTTCCACAGGGGAAGCCTGCGCTCTACCGATAGGGCCACTACGTCCAGTTAGCTCATTGCTCGACGATTTTGTACAAATTAATCTTACAATGCACCAAACCTCATCGAGCACCAAACCTCATCGATGCCAACACTAGCTAACCATAATGCCTCCTGAAAATTATTATTTGCTATATTACAAAATATACATTAAGAAAAATAAATCAAGCAACGATCGGTCAACTTCCTCTGATAAACCTGCATAAACGCTCCCTTCCTTTACACGATTTGCCAGTCAACACGCTCGATATAGTCACAAAGTTCAAAGAAAACCATATTCCACAATAACCCCCCCCCCCCACACCCTACCCATGTGACTATCCAAGTAATTTATTATCTCGGTTTATTGGTACTATTTATATTTAAAAAAAGGTAGGGGAGGGTTGTGCCCATCAAATTTGGCTAAATGAGGGACTTTACCTACAATTGCCCCCTTGTTTTAGGGGAGGTGGTGGGGACGGGGAGGGGGGAAAAAGGAGATAATGCGCAAACCAGAGCAGTGTAGGTCATTGAGGGAGGGGAGGGAAGGGGAGGGGAGGGCGAACTGTCTTGGCGTGGCCGGGCGGTTACACGCGGTGCTGTGCTTTTTTCATGCCCTTGCCGCAGGTTCCTGGCGAGTTCGTCGGGCCTTTTCCCACCCCCCCCATGTCTTCTTCTTCCTTCGCTTTCACATCCTTCAAACCACACCTGTCAACACAACATAACATATCACTATTTCTGAATCAGTGCCATGACCTGAAGAACGTCGCCTCAGAATCAGTAGCGACCAAACTCGCTCCCTGCCAGCGACGAGACCTACGTGGTCCTATGACCCAGTCAGCCAAACCCGACAAATTAGTACAATCCTCTTGGGGCGACATTGTCACACTTCCATCACGTACTGTGTACCATTCCAATGATGGGATATCAGGTCATGTTTTCCCAGTCGTGGCCTGGTTTCCCAGTGGGGCAGCACTATATTACAGCGTGCACTGCCACAAGTCGGTACCCGTCCTGATATGACCTAATGTTCCCAGGACGTAAAACTCCAACAACCAACCATTCCAATGACCCAGACCGCCCGGGACCCTTCCCCGTAACGCCATCCCTCCTGGCACACCCTTGCTCCCCCCCCCCCCCGACTCCCTCAGACCCCCCCCCCCCCCGCGGCTTCAGGGCCCGTATGCATGGGGTTGTGCTAGGGCCCTAACCGCGGCTATGGGGGCACCACATGCATCAGCCGGTGCCAGCGCGAGCCGCCGACCTCAGCCTAGGCTAAGCTACCCTGCTTTCAAGTCAAGTTTAACTGCTAGCCACGGCGGTTAGTGTGCGTGTGTGGGTGTCAATCTATTCAATGCTATCATATTTGACAGAATTACATACTCAATAAGTGAAATTTGATCAAATTAACCTTAAATTTGAACCGATATTAACGCTGCCGCCGCATTGGCGGCGATATTAATATTTTCGAATCGATGAATGTAAACTAAACAAATCGCCGCTGCCGCCCGCTGCAGTGCACGCCGGCAACAGGCTCAGCAATAGCAACTGGCTGGTGCCCGGTGGTGTCAGGTACCGATTTAGGCCCAAATCTATTCAATGCTATCATATTTAACAGAATTACATACTCAAAACGTGAAATTTCATTAAATTAACCCTAAATTTGAACCGATATTAATGCCGCCGCTACATTGGCGGCGATATTCATACTGTCGAATCTAAACAAAACAAATCGCTGCCGCCGCCGAATATAAACAAAACAAATCGCCGCCGCCGCCAAATCGGCGGCGATATTGGCAAATAGCGGTTCAGAAAAAATTAAATTTGATCAAATTAAACCAGAAATCGAACCGATATTAACACCGCCGCCGAATTATGGTAAAATTAAACCAATAATCGAAGCGTCAGGCACAGCGGGATTTCCCAAATCTATAAATAAGTACATGGTTAGCTATCCGCCCCGGTTTGGAGATCGGTGCATACTGTTTGACCTACTTCACCGACCCCATCCTAGCCACGGACAGGTACCCCTGAGCTAGCGTGTAGCACCGGCTACGCGTAGCACCAACCCATGCATACGGCCCCAGGTGGCTAGTTAGCCACCCATGGGAGCCTCCCCGACACGGGCTATATAGGCCCCGTATTGTTAGAGACACTTTGCTACGTCAGTGGAATGCCGCTCAGATCAGACAGTGCCATTTCAGTACATCTACGCTTCAGTACGGTGTAAAGCTTTCAGACCGAGGCTGTATTACTAACAGTACCTTAGATGTTGCAAGGATGTAAAACTCCAACAACCAACCAACAACCAACCAACAACATCAACCAACTCACGCTTACCCACAATGCATGTTCACAACCTACCAAGTACCATAGTCATAACTTGATACTTGTCGCTTCCTAGCCTGCCATTATTAGGATAGGGCAAGGACTGATTGGCTCAGGGCAAGGACTGGTTGGATCAGTGTCCAGATAATGTGACTGAGTGGGATATCAGGTCATGGTGCTGGCGGCCTGGTTTCCCAGTGGGGAAGCACTATAAAGTAGCCATGAGTGTGCATTGTCACACATCGGTACCCGTCCTGACATGACCTTAAATGTAACCAGGACGTAAAACTCCAAACCCCCCCCCCCCCCATAATAACGGCTTACAGCTTGGTGGGTCAGGTGATATTTCTATTATCGAGGAATGGGTGGTGCTTGTCGCTTTGCACGGTATGGTAGCTGGGCCGAGCTGGCGGGGGGGGGGGGGGCAGGTGGAGGAGGGGGGGAGGGGGGAGGGGGGAGGAGGGGGGAGGGGGAGGAGGGGGGAGGGGGGGAGGGGGGAGGGTGGAGGGGGGGGGAGGAGGGGAGGAGGGGGGGAGGAGGGGAGGAGGGGGTGGGGGGAGGGGGGTGGGGAGAGGAAGTATGACTCAGACATCATACACCAGAACCTGAGTCATTATTATTCCGGACCTAGGCGGCGCTTAGGCAAAAGGCAATAGGCAATCTTGCAGGACAATGCCATGAATGCGGTACGTGTCCTGCCACTGTGCACGCCGCGTTACTAACCAATCTGGAGGGGGCGCGGGGAATTATATATAAACTACAATATATGGGTCACTCTCCTGAAAACTGGACAGCATGGGATGGGATTTTAAACATCAATAAAACAAACTTCCTACTTATTTTTTTCCTATTCATGTTCAGATTTGATGTAAGAAATCAGGGAAATAAAATAAATTGTGTGCAACTTTGGTCTTTTTAGTTATGGTGTTTTTGTAACAAAAAAAACCATTTTACAGTCAGCCATTTGTAACATGACATATGGTTGGATCCTTACTAACATCTTGTATTGCATTGATATATCAAGCAAAACAGTACCCAAATCAAAAGGAAGTATGTATTAACATGTATGCATACTTAAATTTAAAAAAAAAATTATTTGATGTATTCAGAAATAACCAGTGGTGTCTGGATGCCACACACATATTAAACACTAATTATTCAGTGAATAAAGCATGGCTAGGAATTACCTTTTTCTATTATCAATATCAGCACTACATATTTATGCCATGATTAATATGCTTCTCAGTATGAAATTATTTAATTCTGCTTAGATTTCTATTAAGTGCGGTGTCCTAAACATGTGTTGTGTCTTAGCAACACACATGTTACTGCCATATGACATAGCTTAATCATGGACTTTCCCCTTTACATCTATGTAAAATATAAATTGATGAGATAAAAAATAAAGGGGAAAGTTCCAGCTTTCATTTGCAACCATAAAATGTTAAAAATTCAAATATTAGATTTTAACTCTCCATGTAACACTTCTGGCCAGTTTTCAGGAGAGTGACCCATATACACGCTAAATACAAATATACCGAGCACACATTACACAACACAACCGGAAGACACAATTGCACATGGGTCGTTCTCAGAAACTGTACCACTTTTATGACACGAAAAATAAAAGTGAAAACAATCCAAATAACATCAGAAAACATTCCAAAGCAGAGCATGTTCATACATAGGTTTACATTTTCTGCATATGTCAGAGTTGAAAACAAAATAATTTCACTTTTTGATTTTAGTGTTATACAAATTGATAGTCTGCTTATTAAGTTGCTTATTGTGGCGTTCTCTGTGGTGGAGTGGTTAGAGTGTCTTGACTTTTTTCTAGGTCAGAATCCTAATCTGAGGGTTGGCGGTTCGATTCCCCATGCCCCCAGCTCTGCCAATTTGGATTTCCACCGCTGTGTATAACTTACAGCGTCATCAAAGGCCGGTTGCTCTCATACCATGTCTATGTGGTGTGGGAGGTTAAAAATCCCTTGGGTCGGTAAAAGTGTAGGCTCAGGCTTTCTATCGACCAGCAGTGGAATGAGGAAATTTCCCCTGCTTAAACAACTAATGGACCAAAAAAAAAAAAAAAAAAAAGTAATTTACTTTGGCAATCATAACTATTTGAGAAGTTGTAAAGCCACCCATCTCCCTGCCTGCCGAAGATTTCTCGCTAAGCCCTCACATCCAAAGAGCCCACTTGATTTTATGGCAACGACCACATTCGCCAGTTGCATGTCAAGGTTGAAAAGTGTAGCATTTCACGGCAGTTAGGCAGGGGCTACCTAACCCCAATTAAGGTAACACGTGGGCAATAAAACTTGTTCACCATAAACATGTCCCTTGCTGCCGAAACAAGTGTAAAACCACCACAAATCGACCAATCAATTTAAAGCTATTAATGGTATAAACATGTGTTCCATATTCCTAATGCTTGTTGTTTGGTTGTTGGGAGTTTTACGTCCTGGCAACATCTAAGGTCATCATATTCTACTCACCTTCTACTCGGTGCTGCTCCTCATGTTTGCATGAACCAAAGTGACTGGTGCTGTACATTATTCAGCAGGAGCCACTCCCTTAATTCTACAGGATCGGTGCTGTGACTAATACAGCACTGATCAAACTTAGATTATTGAGACTCTCAATTCTAATAGTAAGATGGCCGAAGACCAGCGCCCCGGCGCTGACAAATGTCATGTTCAGATGAATAAATACTTTACCAAAAAAATATATATATATATCAGGGCGGCATAGTTTTCCTGTGCACATCCATCTTTTAGCATTTCGCCGTTATAACTGTGATATGTCAGCAGCATGAGAGGACTAACGTCTATATACACGTCCAAAGGTCATCTCGTTGACCTTTGTGTGCAGTTACGGTGGAGCGTGAGAGGCCTCACAAGCGGAACACAGAGCCACGACGCACGGGGTCGCGTGTTACCACATTTTCACTAACCATTTCAGAAATGGCTTGGGACACTGCCATTACTGTTATATTTTCGAGGAAGGAGAGCGAGGCGAGGCGGCGAGAAGGGTCGGTGAAGACGCGGAGTTGGACATGTATTGTATGAGCGTAAATTGAGTGCCTCCATATCCCACCGAAATAGTTCAAGGCACTAACTACATTTTAGAAGAAAGGTTTCCTTTTTTTCTATATTTTTTTGTTTTGTTTGTAAAACGCGCCGTTGGCATCATAAACAGACATGGCAATATTGGACCAGGAATGGGTAATTTATGTTTACAATAAAAGCATATACAAATATATAATCTATTCGGTATTTGCTCCAAAATCTATTTACACAGTCTGGTTTAACTTTTATACATAGGGCCACTCTCGCACAAAAGCACAGGAGGCCTAATGCACGCCACACACGGAAGATTTGTCGACAATTGCAGTCTGATTCGAATTGTATCTAGTCAAAACTATTCTCATTCAATTTTATAATCAAAAGCACTGAAAATTCATAGGTTTGTCAGTTTGAGATACTGTAATTTTAGGGTTGTCAGTATAAGACAATGTACGGTTAGGATTGTCAGTCTGAGGCACTGTAAAGCTAGGATTGTCAGTCTTGAGACACTGTTGTTGAAGATTTATACTGCTTATCATGGATAAGCCTGTACAGCTAGGATTGTCAGTCTTGAGACACTAAGGCCAGGATTGTCAGTCTGAGATACTGTATGGTTAGGGTTGCCAGACTGATTGAGACACTAAGGTTATGATTGTCAGTATGAGATACTATGGTTATGATTGTCAGTCTGAGAAATTATGGTTATGACTGTCAATCTGAGGCACTGTAAAGTAAGGTTGTCAGTTTAAGCCACTGTATGGTTGGGATTGCCAGTCTGAGACATTGTATGACTATCAGTCTGAGACACTGTAAGGTTATGACTATCAGTCTGAGACACTGTAAGGTTATGTCTATCAGGTTATGACTATCAGTTATGACTATCAGCCGGAAATCGGAGGGGGTGGCTAAATACAGGAATAAAAACAATAACCATCAAATATTAATCTTAATAGGTTATTCACTTCAATAGAGGATATAATGGTTCCAACTAAATCAAACCTTACCTACTTCAAGTGGACAAGCTGAGATTGCCTTTCACACACAGATTAGCAATGCGCACGGTGAGATAATTGCAAAGCGGTGGGAAAGGACAGACAGCACAGCAACCAGGACGCGACACTGCCATTAGATCATCTGCTGACTAATTCATGCTCATCGTTCATCTTACGACAGTTCATGGCTGTCGTGCTGACTTTCCCGTTCTCTGGCAGAGACATCCATTTGTCGGAGATTCAGGTAATGTGAACCAACAGCCCGTTTGTCTGCGTGGATTAGTAGGGACCAGCGACATGTTATCACATGTACGGCAGCCTGTTACTAATGTTAGTAGGGACTAGCAACAAGTTGTCATGTGTTCAGCAGCCTGTTTATAGGGACAAGCGACAAGTTATCACATGGCCGGCAGCCTGTTACTAATGTTAGTAGGGACCAGCGACAAGTTGTCATGTGTACGGCAGCCTGTTTTCTAGCTTTGTTTAGTAGAGACCAGCTACAAGTTATCATCATGTGTATGGTGGTCTATTTCCTTGGCTTGGCTTGTTTTTGTCATTCAGCCATGCCGTTTACTGTGGGACCTTCACGAGTGGTCCATCCCCCTTGCCCCTGTCACCTCTGCTCCTCTCCGACCTCACACCACCACACACCACCACAGCGCCTAACTGTGCCGCCATTGTCGACCCCAGGAGGCCTTATAGGTGGCGCTCATCAGCTTGCATGTCTCAGCCATCCCCTTTACACCTCACTCCAGCCGACACCACCAGGCAGCATTCCTGTCTCACCGAAAACCATTGTGAAGTAAAGAACCAAGGGGCAGTGTGCACATGAAATATTTAGCTGTCCCCCTCCCCCGTCCCCGCCCCCCCCCCTCGCCACCTCCGGCCACCCACCTCACCTCTCCCGGCGCTGACATCGCTATGCAGCTTTAAGCCCTTACTATACAGGGGCGCACCCAGGGGGGGTTTCCTGGTTGCCCGGAACCCCCCACCCCCCAAAAAAAAATTGTTTGAACAATTATATAAACGTATATCTCAGGAACGCACATTAAGGGGGGTTTCCTAAATTTTTGCATTAAATTTATTAAGGAACACTAGATTTTAAGATTATGTGAAAAATTGCACCAAAATGTGGGTTGTTGCACCAGAAAACCATGTAAAATATTTCCCTAAAATGGGTGTTGTTCCACCAACCCATGTGAAAGAAATTACCCTAAAATAGGGGTAGTTTCGATCCATATTTGGAAAAAAAAACTAGCCAATTCCTGGGTGCCCCCCTGCTATATATATTGCTTCCCCCGGCGAGGCACCCCTAATTCCTGACGTTGCTCAGCCCCTGCCCAACATCCTACCACCCCCGGACCACCCGACCCCGACCCCGACCCCGACCCCCACCCCACAGCGTTCCACACTGACCTAGTTGAATGACAAGGTGAAATGTCCCGAGGTGCCTTTGTGGCCACTACTTGCCGGGACCCGTCCAGGCTTTATCCAGGTAATGTGCGTTGGTCAGACCACAGGAGGTCATGATGTGAAATAGATGAATGCTCCCCTCTCTCCTTAGACAGGCGTCTACTTAAAAACATCTAACTGATAGTAATATGTATATAGTTTATTTGTTTGGGTTTTATGTCCTAAAACACCTACGGTCATATCAGGACGAGTACCGACTTGCGACCATGCACATCCATGGTGCCTTCATTGGGAGAGTAGGCCACCGGCACCTTGACCTGATACCCCACTCAGTCACATTATCCTGATACTGAGTCATCCCATTAATGCTGACTGCCAGACTAGATAGTGACAAGTATAAATGTTGTCGTCATTGGTTTGACTCGGCTGCATTTTTTAACTCCCAATGGGAACCTGCGCTCTTACTGAATGGGCCACCGTGTCTAAACACACAGAGTTTTTCCACCCGGCTAAATTATTTCAGTATAAAATTGCCAGGGATGCGGGTGGGGGTGAGTAATATACCGGCATAATACTGCCTCCCCAGGTATAAGATTACTACTAATGCTGTGCCTAATGTTATTGACATTGGTGGACCTAGCATCAAACGAGTGTCGTGCCGGGTCTAGCACTAACACATTTACACATTACACCGAACACAGTGTTTGTCATCACATATTCTTTATTCAGGAGGGGGTAATATAACACTAGTGTATTATTTTCCCCCGGCATTGGTTTTATTCCACACACAGGCAGACTCACAGGCTGCCTTACACCACCCCCACAACTGAGCCTCTATGCCGGTGTAGCAGGAAATCGCAAACCCTGTAAATCGCAAACCCCCACTTGTGATTTCCTAGGAAATCGCAAACCCCCATGCCATATATGGGCATGGGGGGTTTGCGATTTCCTAGGAAATCACATATCCCCCCTGGAGATCGCAAACCCCCCATGTTAATGATACAGATAGCTGAAATTTCACTTATGGCGTACGTAATTCTGTTAAATATGACAGCATTGAATAGATTTGGGCATAATATCAGAGAGCGTGTATATAAACACGCTCTCTGATAATATATAGCCGCCGATTCGGCGGCGGCGGCGGCGGCGATTTGTTTACTTTTCATTCGTCGATTCGAAAATATTAACATCGCCGCCGTTGCGGCGGCAGCGTTTATCTCGCTTCGATTTTAGGGTTAATTTAATAAAATTCCACTTATTGCGTATGTAATTCTGTTAAATATGATAGCATTGAATAGATTTGGGCTTAATATATTGCCACCGATGCGGCGGCGGCGATGTTTAGTTGACGTTTGACAGTATGGATATCGACGTCGAAGCGGCGGTGGCGGCGGTAGGCCTATAGCTGCCCTGCTTGTGCTGATAAATGCTACAAAGCATGGGGGGGGGGGGGGGTTGTAATTTCCAGGGGGGGGTTTGTGATTTCCTAGTAAATCGCAAACCCCGGGGTGTGCAATTTCCAGGGGTTTGCGATTTACTGCCACACCGGAGTAAGCTCAGCCCTGGAACCTTCCCCAGGCACATTTTACTTTGACGACATACACCATTAACCCACGGACACATGAGGGAGGGGGGTAAAAATTAATTTAGCCTCTCCACCCCCACACCCCTAACCAAAAATAAAATTGAAAAGGAAATCCCACAAAAAGCCCTAAAACCAAACATAGATGCACGCGTAGACGAGTTATTAACCCGATTACCACCAAGGTCGATACAGGGCCAAATGGGCCCAGGGCCAGATTAAACATATTTGAGTGGCATAGCTTTTTACTAAATGGCTTTCAGGGACAATGTTTTTGCATCGAATGTGGAATGTGCATGCAATAAAGTAAAACAATTGATAAAGTGGGTTAGTAGACATTTGATGAAGTGGGTTTCCGGACATTTTAAGGGATAATGGTACATCCATTACACCACTAGTTTAGATTTTTAATAGCTAAATACAGTAGCTAAATACAGTAGATATGCAATGAATAAAGTTGTGTGTATATTAGCCCGCAATACTTACTCCCGTCAATGAGGGAGACAGTGAGTAATGAACTGAAATTCGAATAAAAGAAAAGAGAAAAGAGAAATGAGAAAAGAGAAGAGCATGAAGAAGAAAATCAGAGAAAAGGAAAGAAAGACAAAGGAACGAAGAGAGTAGAGAAATAAGAAAAGAGAAAAATGTATCATGGAAAAGGAGAAATGGGAAAAGAGGGAGGAGAAATGGAGAATTTAGGGGAAAAGGGGAAAGAGAGAAGAGAATGGGTAGAAGAAAAGGCGGAGAAGTGAGAAGAGAAGTGAGGAGAGGAGTAAGGAAAGAGAGGAGAAAAGAAAAGGAAAGAAGAGAAGAAAGAGAAAGCTAAAAACAAAAGTGAGAAAAAAGGGGGAAAGAAGAGCAAAAGAGAAAATAAGAGAAAGGGGGGAACAAGAGAGAAAAGGGAGAAAAAGAGAGAAAAAGAAGAAAAAGAGAGAAGAGAGAAAAGGGAGAAAAAGAGAAAAGGGAGAAAAAGAGAAAAGGGAGAAAAGAGAGAAAAGGGAGAAAAAGGTGAGAAAAAAGATAGAAAAAGGGAGAAAAAGAGAGAAAGGTGAGAAAAAGAAAGATAATGGCAGAGAAAAAGATAAGCATAAAAAAAGAGAAGTGGGGAAAAGGAGAAGGAAAAATAAAAGATAGGAAAATAAGAGAGAAAGAAGAGGAGAGAAATGAGAAGATGTATTTCCTTGTACACCCAGCACCTGAACGCCGCCTTCGCGGATAGCACTTACCGTTGGGTCCGTCCTCGCCAGTCGGCGCCGAGCTGGCCAGGGCAGTCAACTCGGCATCGATGTCGCAACCAGTCCCCTCGACGTCCCATCCCCGAAACCCTGCAGGTGGAAGGAAAAGTCAAGTTTATTTTACGAGACCTCTAGAGCGCATTGATTTTTGTCATCGGCTATTAGATGTCAAACATATGGTCATTCTGACATATTTCTTTGGAGGAAACCTGCTGCCACCACATAGGTTACTCCTTCCGATAAGCAGCAAGGGGGCTTTAAATCTTTATATACACTTTCCCACAGACCGGACAACACATACTACAGCCTTTGATGAACCAGTTGTGGACCACTGGTTGGAATGGAAAATACCCCAAATTGCAAATGGGGCCACTGAGCAGGATTGATAGGATGACTGACACATTCATGGGTGGACACTCTACCGCCTGAGCTACGCCCTGCTCCCTGCAGGTGGAAGGAAGGGGAAGCGGATTAACATGGGTCAGCCAGAAAGAGCATCTCATTGTCAGGCATCTACTGCAGGGTCCGTACACATGTGAATATATGGAATTCAAGGCTATTTCAAGTCTTTTCAAGGCTGTTTTTGATAGGAATTCAAGACTATTTTCATTTGGATTTCAAGAAAATACAACAATAGTGAATGCCGATTTTGGGCTAATTTATATCAGTGGGGACAGTTTAATGAAATTCAAGGCTTTCAAGACTAATTACCCAAAATAGGTTAAATTCAAAGGTCTTGAAGTGGGGAAAATGAAGTTCAATACTTTTGAAGACATTACAGGCCTCGTACGGACCCTGTACTAGTAACATTATTAGGACAGGGCAAGGACTGGTGTGCTCAGTGTCAGGATAATGTGATACCAGGTCATGGTGCCGGCAGCCTGGTTTCCCAGTGGGACAGCATAATAAAGTCGCCATGAGTGCGCACTGTCACAAGTCGGTACCCGTCCTGATATGACCTTAGATGTTGCTCGGTCGTAAAACAACAATAAACAAACAAAACAAAGTAACCTCCCCCTTGCTTCTGCCGACAATGCCCCTTGACCTGTTATGGCTGGCGCACACCTCCCGTTTACGATTCGCGCACTAAAACTCGCGACCCGACCCGCTTAAAACTGAAAACGGGCCGATTCGTTTTTTGAATCGCGAATCGCGAATCGCGAATCGTAAACGGCCGCTTTTAGCACTAAAAACTGAGTTTTATGCGCGAATCGCAATCGCTAGGTGTGCGCGGGGGGCGCACACCTAGCGATTTTTGTGCGCGAAACGGGCAGTTTTACATCGTAAACGGTAGGTGGGTGCGCACAGACGGGAGGTGTGTGCCAGCCATAAGACCAGCACTCCTGCAGCCGGCACTGTCCACCACAGCCTGCTGCCACGAGCACAGCTCTTCGATTAGTCTTGTGACCCCCGACACGTGTCTAGATAGAGATCCTATCACCCCACAGTGGATTGTAGCACTAGGCGCAAACAAAGCTCACCGTCTTGATTTAACCAGCGAGGTGTGCATTTATAGCGAGGTGCAATATGCACACATGCATGTAACCTATCTATCATAGGTGGACATGTAATAAGGGCATTCCGAGTTCCGCTGGTCTCTCAAAAAGGACTGAAAATGCGGGTGGCAGCTACAGCTTATACAGTGGAAATTGGGGGGGGGGGGGGCATTGCGCCATCTTTCATTATATACCACCTTATTAAAACGAAGTTTTGTGAGTGTTTTGTTTTAGTTTACAGACCTGGACAAAGGTATGCTGCTAATACAACTTTTATAATAAACTCCGCCCGTTAAGCTAGTGACAGCTATCGGCAGAATCTGGAACCACTCTATTCAGGTACATTCCCCCCGAGTGCCTATGTTTTCACATGCTATATATCCGTAAAGAATTCGTGGAAAAATTATAAAATGCCTGATTATATTCAGATATTCATATCGCAACAGGATTCAATCGCTTATTGTTGTAATATATATATTTTTAAAGACAACTATATTGTATTTTTCTTCTGGAATTTCACCGCCGCTCTCCATGTATTTACACCCTGTACCACTCTATTCAGGAACTTTCCAGCTTAACTGGCGGTGGGGGGTCTATTGTGTCAATAACACGCTGACATCGAATTTATTGTTCGCAGCGTCATAGCTTAACGCTGCATAGTCCGATGAAGCATCAAATTTTCAAAACCAAAATAATTATTTAGATTTGATTCTACATATCTAACTTAGATACTACTGCACTTATTAAGCATTTATTTCTAGGTAGAAGGCAATACTGAGTCAATTTAACAGAACCTGTTACTGAAGAAGTTATGGCAAGCTTGCCAAAACTAATTTTCCATGTCTGCACTCAAAATATCTCAAAAGTTTACCATTTAAAATATAAGTAACTTTGAACTAATGTAAAGTAGATTCTAGTGATCGATCTAATATAATTATCTCAGAAAAAATACAGAAATCCAAAACCATCGGACTATGCAACTTTAATCTACCCATTGGAAATTTAGCTGTGACTTCAGTTGTGTCTGTTGATTAACTCATATTTCCTAAGACTTAGTAAGACGTTCCCATCCCTTCCTGGCGTGGTGGCTTTTTAGTGCTGATGGAGATTATTCCCTGCACTTGTTCCCTAGCCTGGTTCCCGCTGATGAGCGGGCGACTGGCCGCTAGCCGCCGGTGCACCGCGCCACACCACGCCACACCACGCCACACCACGCAGAGCCGGGCGCCCACAGCTTACTGCCCCGGCCTGATTGTAGATGGCTTTACATGCCATTTCAGATAAGGGGAGCATGTCTTATCAGCGCATGCTGAGAGCGGGAGCATTCAGTGATTCGCTATCTAAGCCTTCCATCACCCCCCCCCTCACCACCCACTCCCCTGTCCTCACCCCCCACCCCCACCCAACACCCACACCAAGATGGTTCTCACCCTACAGAGTCTGAACCTGGCGTCGCCTTAGGACATTCCACGAGCACATGCCGAGAATAATACACACCTGGCGTCTTATTTCACACAACCAGCAACGATCACCTCTGCCAGTTTGGATTTCCACCACTGTCAGCATCATCAAAGGCCAGTCGCTCTCATAACATACCTATGTGGAATGGGAGGTTAAAAATCCTTTGGGTCGGTAAAAGTGTAGGTTTGGGCTTCCTATCGACCAATTGTCTAACGGTAAATCGTCAAGAAAAAAAGGAGAGTGGGGGTGGGTGGGGGTGATTAGTCCGGGCGTCCACTATGGTATCTATTGCCACCTGACATATCGCAATAATACACCCACTTAAAAGTTACATAGTCCGATGGATTTGGATGTTTGTCAATTTCTGAAGATATTAGGTTAATAATTGTAATTCTGATATTAAGTTGATGATTATAATCTACCTTACTTTACTTTGAAACAACTTTGATTAAAAATGAATAATTGTGCATGTTTACATTTCAAATATATCCCAATATTTGAGGTGTAAGCATGCACAATTAATTTCGACATGCTTGTCAAAACTTTGACCTCATAGTCTTCAGTGGTAACGGCTTCTATTAAATTGACCTCGTACAACTCTTCCATACAGCAAGAAATACTTAAGTGCACAAGGGAATTGAAGAGGGAGGAAGGAAGAGAAGAGGGAGGAAGGGAGGAAAAGAGGGAGGAAGGAAAAGAAGAGGGAGAAGGGAAGAGAAGATGGAGGAAGGAAAAGAAGAGGGAGGGAGGGAGGAAAAGAGGGAGGGAGGGAGGAAAAGAAGAGGGAGGAAGGAAAAGAAGAGAGGAAGGAAGGAAAAGAAGAGGGGGGGAAGAAAAGGAGAGGGAGGAAGGAAGAGAAGAGGGCAGAGAAGACGGAGGAGGGAAGAGAAGATGGAGGAGGGAAGAGAAGATAGAGGAGGGAAGAGAAGACGGAGGAGGGAAGAGAAGATGGAGAAGGATAGAGAAGACGGAGGAGGATAGCGAAGACGGAGGAGGGAAGAGAAGATGGGGGAGGGAAGAGAAGACGGAGGAGGGAGGGAAGACGGAGGAGGAAAGAGAAGACAGAGGAGGGAAGAGAAGTTAGATATCTAGGTTAAAATCCAGTAAAGTGTTTTGCATTAGAAAATGTGATGACTTTATCAGACTATGCAACTTGAAGGCCCTGTCACACTACGACGTGTGGCGTCAGCGGGGGCTCAACATTAGAAAATTTGCCAGTACGTCGGCACTCGTTAAACTTTTCAGCGGAAGGGGGATAAAAATTGGCATATACACAACGTACACACAACGTACGTACGTATGCAGAACGTATCTCTGACCTATTGCTAGCATATAAGAGCATTCATGTCCCTTGCAAAACATTCGCAGAGTGCTCGCATATGCTCACGGAATGCTGACCAACGTTACATATTTTACTCCATCGCTAGAAGTACGGCATATATACGTTAAATATGCTGGATATGGCAGGCATATGTTTGAAGTACGTTAGGAGTATGTAATGCATCCGGTGGCAGTACGTGGACTGTACGCAGACTGCACGTTCCCACCGGCTGAATGTACGGCTAATGTGCAGCAACGTATACCAATGTATCCCTGAGATACTGCCAACATGCGCCAACGTATCCTGAACGCACACGCAGCATACGTTCAACGTACGAGCCACACGTCGACACACGTTGGACATTTTTAGCATACACAACAATTTTTCGGAGGCTGAATGCACGGCGACGTGCCCGGAACGTACCCGACACACACCCAAAGTATACGTAACGTATGATGATGTACGCCAATGTGTTGGTCGAAAGTCACATACGTTGGCATACGCTAAGGCTATATGTCGTAGTGTGACAGGCCCTTTAATCACACAGAAGTAAAACAGCTTCAAACTCAGCCACGACTTGTCAGAGCCATACGTGGGGCGGAAGTAATAAAGGTCGACCTTATTATTATTGTCATATTATTAGTCTATGGAGTGTTGTTTATGAGACAATGGACATGAGTTACATGTCCACTGTCTTCCATTCTTCCATTCACACTAAGCAGCACTGAGCACCTGAGTAGCACTGAGCATCTGAGCAGCACTGAACATCTCTGAGCAGCACTGACATCTCTGAACATCTCTGAATATCTCTGAACAGCACTGAAATCTTGAACAGCACTGAAATCTCATAGCAGAACTGAACATTTCTGAGCAGCACTGCACCATTTTGAGCAGTACTGCACATCTCTGAGCAGCACTGACCATCTCTGAGCAGCACTGAACATATCTGAGAAGCACTGAACATCTATGAGAAGCACTGAACATATCTGAGCAGCACTGACCATATCTGAGCAGCACTGACCATATCTGAGCAGCACTGAACATATCTGAGCAGCACTGAACCTATCTGAGAAGCACTGAACATCTCTGAGAAGCACTGAACATCTCTGAACAGCACTGAACATTTGAGCAGCACTGAGCATATGAGCAGCACTGCGCAGCACTGAATATCTGAGCAGCACTCAACATCCTAGCATTACTCATCACCTCTGAGCTGCTCATTAAAAACTGGTGCGCATCATCAGTGAATGACCGAGGGCATGCCGAACACGGTCAGAAGGTGGTGCCACACAGACACGCAGACACTGAGGTGGATTCCATTACCTCCTGGTAGCAGCGGCGCGATTGACTGACCAGATAACCACCTCCGACACGGCTCTTACACAACTCAGCAGCTTTTCAAACATTACACTCACACCGCACACCAGCCACACATCACGCTTCTCCCACTGGCAGCAGACAGGGCCGGCTGCTCACACTGCACACTGTACACGCCTGTTGGACGAGCGAGCAGCAGTGTGGATTGGTGGAAGCAGCTCAGGCCATTGTTGGCACCGGCAGCTGAACGGGTGTGGGAGTTGGAGTGGAAGTGGAACAGGGGAGGGGAGGGTGCTCTGAGGCCAGGTTCACCTGGTATGAGTGCCTGGTAGAAGATCGTCCGAGGCCAAGGTTTTACCCTCCGCACCTCACTTCCACCGCCTCGACTAGGGAGGGTTAGTTCAATAATGGTTGTAAACATTGATTCAAGAGACATGGAGGTACAGGCTGTGTACTTGTTTCACAATGTATGTTCTAAAATAAAGATCGCTAAAGAATAGAATACGCGCAAATAGCCAGGTATAGGCTGTATGCACATGTTGAGGAAGGAGGAATTGGGGAGGGAGGGGGTTCGGGGCTAGGGAGGGGGTTCGGGGCTAGGGAGGGGGTTCGGGGCTAGGGAGGGGGTGAGAGGGCAGTTTTGGTAAGGGAAAGGAGAAAGGTGCGGGAAGTGAGGGACGGAAGAAAGGAGAGAGGGAAGAAGGCAAGACGAGAAGGAAGGAGGGAGAGTGAAGGATGGGTCGAGGAAGAGGGGCGAGGAGGAGCTGGGGCATAGAAGGGCAAAGGAAGGGGAGACGGGAAGCGGGTTGGGGAAAGGGATGAAAATGAGGCAGGCATGAAAATGAGGCAGGAGGCATTAAAATGAGGAGGGAGGTATTAAAAATGAGGGAGGGAGGAGGGGATAGAGGATGGTGGTGGGTGGAGTAAGCAGGTAAGCAGTAAGGAGGAGAGAGAAGAGAGAAGGAGAGAAAAAGAAAGAAAGGGGGAAGAGGGATGAGGGGAGAGAAGAGGGATGAGGGGAGAGAAGAGGAATGATGGAAGAGAAGAGGGGAGGGAAGAGAAGAGGGAGGAGGGAAGAGAAGAGGGAGGAGGGAAGAGAAGAGGGGGATGGAAGAGAAGAGGGAGGGGAGGAGAAAAGGGAGGAGAAGAGAAAAGATAGGAGGGAAGACAAGAGGGTAGAGGGAAGATTGATTGATTGATTGATTGGTGGTTGCTTTACGCCGTGTCGGCAGCATAGGCCATATTCACGGCGAGAAATGTTTGTTTTTTGTTCAAACCATCGCTTTTACATGTAAAAGCAGACAATCAATTATGTGCCAATAGACACTAATTAAATTAGAAAGCTCACAATCATATATCTGTGGTCAAGGGAAACAAATTCCCATAGAAAAAGAAAAGTTTCATTAATAATTGATAGAATCCATTTAGTAAACTATATAAGGTGGTACAGTCCAGCTGCCCTCAAAAAGGCTAAAATGTTTTCCTGTTTTACCTTAGTAAAAAGGTCATGCATACTGTCTGCAGTGTAGAACTGTTGGCGCAGGGCCAAAAAATCAACGCAACTTAGTAAAATGTGTTTGAGTGTCAGCGGGGACTGACACCCAATACATTCAGGGGGAGGTTCCCCCTTGAGCAGAAAAGCATGTGTAAGCCACGAGTGGCCAATACGGCAGCGGCTAAGGACCACTTGGTCCCGCCGACCTCCCGCATGAGTCTGTGGTGGCTTTCCCACAGATGGTTCAATTTCTTTAAGTTTATTAATGTTTTCATCCCACTCATGTTGCCATTTGGATTTTATGTGGGTGGCTATTAGTGGTTTCAGATCAGAGTGAGGGATCAGACACGGTTCAAGATCACAGTTCAGGGCCTTCTTCGCAGCCCGATCAGCTCGTTCGTTTCCTTGTATGCCAGCATGGCCAGGCACCCAGCACAGGTGGATATCATACCCATCCGTTGTCAGTTGGTTCATTTTATAAATGACCGTTGCTAGAATAGGGTGATTCGTTTTCAGTCCAGCAACAGCCAGGAGGCAAGAGAACGAATCACTGTATATAACATAGTTAGTGTGGTTGGATACCTCGATACACTCCAACGCGAGAAGGAGTGCTCGGGCTTCTGCAGTGAAAATCGAGCTCTGATCGGGCAAACATACACCAAATTTTTCCCATCGGCAGACTGCCGCAGCAGCTACCCGGCTTTGGTCTTTCGACCCATCAGTGTATATGGAGAGGTGGTCTGCAAACTGGCCTTGAATCTCTGCATGCAGTCCTTTGTACTCGAGTGGATGTGTCCCAGATTTCCTCAGTTCCGTGAGTCGGAGGATAACCGATGGCTTTCTCAACGACCACGGGGGATGTTCTGGGACTTTGGCATCCTCCAACACGTCCAAATCCACGCCTAAGGCCTCCAAATGAGGTTTCATTCGGAGCCTCAGTGGCCGGATGTAATTTGGCCTGGCTTCCCTCTTCCCTCTTCTCTTCCCTCTTCTCTTCCCTGGTAGAGGGAAGAGAAGAGGGAAGAGAAGAGGAGAGGAAGGAAGAGAAGAGGCAGGAGGGAAGAGGGGGAGCATGGAAGGGGGACGAGGAGTCAGGAGGGAAGAAAAGGAGCAGGGAAGAAAAAGGAGGGAAGAAAAGGAATAGGGAAGAAAGGAGAGGGGGAGAGGGATGAGTGAGAAGAGAAGGAATGGGGAAGGAGGGAGAACGGAGGGAGGAGAGAGAAGAATGAAGAGAAGAGGGAAGAGGGGAGGAGGGAAGAGGGGAGGAGGAGAGGGAGGAGGGAAGAGAGGGGGGAGGGAGGGAGGAGAGGGAGGAGGGAAGAGAGGGGGGAGGGAAGAGAGGGAGGAGGGAAGAGAGGGGGGAAGAGGAGAGGGGGGAAGAGGAGAGGGAGAAGGGAATGGAAGAGGAGAGGGAGGAGGGAACAGGAGAGGGAGGAAGGAAGGGAAGGGAATAGGAGAGGGAGGATGGAAGGAGGAAGGAGGAAGGAGGAAAGAGAGAGAGAATGGGGATTATTCGAAACAAAACCAATATCTGGTATGGACAAGTGTGCTTTGAGTAGAGGGAGCTTGGGACGAGACAACCAGGACCGTCCAAAACCTTCACCGCCAGTCATAGCCATCACCGTTCAACACGTTGCAGCAGCCAATCTGTTCGCGCCCCACGTGGGGACAGGTTGGCCCACTTCTACTTCTGAGCGACTCATCTACTCCAGCAAATGGGGCGCCACGGACACCAACATTTAATCTGTGTTTGTTTGTTTGTTTGTTTGTTTAACGACCCCCTCCCCCGGCACAAACTGTAAACATCAGCTATTGAAGGTAACAAGTCGAGAGAGAAAACATCAACTTTTAATTATCGCTTAAATGCAAACATGAACCCTCGGTGGCAATTAGCAGTTTCTCAATACAATATATTAGTCATTGAAATTTATTTTTGCACTAAATTAGCCAGATACCTACATAGCCACATTGTATTACACACGAATAAAAGTACCTTCGAACGTGGAGGATGGGGGGGGGGGGGGGGGGGGGGGGGGGGGGGGGGGGGAGGGGGGGGGGGGGTGGGGGGGGGGGGGGGGGCAGGAAGGGCTTTTCGAAAAAAAAAAAAATCCAACGATTCTAAAAAATCCACGATTCTCTCCGGCATACCCACCACCCCACCACCCTATGAGATGCTTGTCTACATATTTTTTTTTGTGGGGGGGGGGGGGGGGGGGGGGGGGGGGGGGGGGGGGGGGGGGGGGAGAGGGCAGGGGCAGCACGGGAATCAAAGAAAATGAGAAAATCCCTTATAACATAAATATACCAAGACCATGCAATAGAACTATCACCTG
Source organism: Branchipolynoe longqiensis (assembly GCA_030323885.1). Classification (NCBI taxonomy): domain Eukaryota; kingdom Metazoa; phylum Annelida; class Polychaeta; order Phyllodocida; family Polynoidae; genus Branchipolynoe; species Branchipolynoe longqiensis. The sequence continues at coordinate 39,477,947 of CM059188.1, forward strand.
ACCTATACAAACCCATATTCTTATTTACACAAATG